>JAPYYV010001696.1:0-26534 GCA_030522625.1 Copidosoma aretas
GTCTGGGAAAAACTCGACCCTGCGCCGGCCACGCCTCCGGCGCCAGCCGTATGACATATAGCTATGACTTCGGGCGGCATTTTCTCGCCCTTATCTACTCATGTATGCTCGAAATTTAAAATAAGTTCTCTGCGAAAAGTCATCAATGATGATATTCGAAGATGGATATCGTTCTCCGTTACACAGATCGTTTGAAAATAAAACATCTCTATATACTCCGAAAATAAATAAAGACTAAAGCTTAATTTTTTACTTAATTAATTTGTGCATTGATTTATACATATATTTTATCCATACAAATTTATTTATTTCTATGTTTATATTTTACTACTTATTTAATTATTTGTTCATATTTTTTTTTTTATATTTTTATGTATTCACACGTCTTACCAAAGCCCCTAAGGGCTGTATGATGTACAAAATCCGATCACGTAACCTCCTCGCGGTGTACATTGGGTAATGCTAATGCTGACGGTTCCTAAAATATTGTAGTTATACAAACCCATAACTTGTGATAATATTCAGTTTAAATTTTGTGAGATCTACGCCTTCAATAGTTTCGCAGTAAGAGACTAAGAGTTACTTTTTTAGTATTTTGATTACAGGAATATAGGGTTATCAAAATTTAGGAGAAGAAGTTAAAAGGATTCTAAAGATGTATATTTTATGTAAGATTTGATAAGTTATCAGGTTATAGATTTTAAATAGTTTAAGATCATCATAATCAAGGATATTAGTAGCTTCATAAGTGTTTTTTTAAGTTAGGTCAAAATCATGACGTGCTGGAGTGAAAATGACCTCGGATTTGGATTCAGCGACCCATAAAACGTATGATGTACATAGTCAGACCCCCAGATGGAAAAACATTTTTTTTGTGTGGCTGTGTCATTTGCTATTTCCCGGTTCATTGGGTTGAAGAGCTTGGCATTTGAGTTAGTTTGTTATTTTTATAATAATTTATTAGTTTTTATGTTATTATTTCGATATCCTTTAAGTTTATGGGTTAAATGCTCGGAATTTAGGTTATTTTGTTAATTTTATAATAATTATTCTGAAAATTATATTGTTTATTTGCTGTCTCCTTAATTAGTAGCTTTCAAAGATTAAGATTTTACTTATGTTGTCATGATCATGAAAATTGATTAATATCTGTCTTATTAACTCGCTATCCTTAAAGTGTTTCAGTTAAAAAGCTTAGAATTCTGGATATGGTGGTATTATTACAATATTTTGATGGTGGAACGATCCTCGTCAAACGGACACCCTCATCTGTCCCAAATGGGTAAGGATTTTAGAGAACCACTTGGAAGTAAAATGTAGCCTACTTCTTGTAGTTAAAAATGCTATGGGGCCTTTATGAAACATTTATTATCGCGGACTAACATGGCGGCTACAAGTAGTCTACCTCACTCTAAAATAACAGTTTCATTGAAATATCACGACCTTAAATTACGGCTTGGTTATGGGATTGGCTTATTTTATTGTATTATTTATTACTAAATACTATGTGGATGATTGTATACATTGATAATGATGTGATTGATTCACAACCTCAAAAAAGTCATCAAAAATCATTTTTTCGTGGTTTACGACCACTTGTATTCTGGGATGATGCGATAAGGATGTATATCAAATTTATTTTTGATTTGTTTACAATCTATGCTTATTATTAAGTCAAAGCGCAAAATATAGCCCCAACATCATAAAAAATTCACCAATAAGCTGTTATTCAGGGCATACGACCGCAAATATTCTCGAATAATTATACGAACTTCTATATCTAATGTTTCGCAGATTTCTGAAATGTACATATTGGATGTATATGAAGTTATTCTGCAATTCGCAGTTCCTGACCTTAAGAAAGTTGTATCACAACAGTTTGTTGTGCTTCGCAATAAGTCATTTTCTTACATAGTAAAAGAAAGCTAATTGTAGCTGAAGGCTGAAAGTATTGATGTCACCAAACATAATTATAGACTATTTGTTAACTTTGACTACAATAAGCCGCTTCTTATCTTAAGAATGCTGTCATGGTACAATATTTCGTGCTGTACCATACCTTATTTTCTGGGAAAATGCATTACGAAAGTGATTAGAATGACAGTTTGATTGCTTAACTTATGTGTCGAGTGGTTGTCAACTTGAAATATCATTGGTCATACGTCACCTAAATCGATTTTTGTTATCTGCAATCACTTATTTTCTTGGATTATTTAATTAAAGATTCATTTAAATTCATTTTTTCAATAAACTGGACCATCAACTGATGCTGCAGTACATTGTATCAAAACTACGTGGTTTCATCAAATAGTTGATCAAGATTGTTGGTTCCCCAAAAATCGGAAAACGTGATTTAAAATCCTTAAATACTGTATCTTTTGTCGTATATTTTTAGATAATATAGTAGATATTACATAACCTTGATGATAATTTTTACCGATAAATACAATCGTGCAAAATTAATAAGGTTTTTCGCAAAGTTTTATCATTTTATTATTTTTTATAATCAAGTCCATTCAAACGCGTTAATTGTTATTTGGTAGATTAAAATATCGATTTTCCATTTTAATTCATTACTTATCTTTAACTGTTGCCATGTGCAAGCATATAGATAAGTACTACGACCATAAAAGTACTTATTTACAGTTTTTTTCACACATTTTATACTTTTTTACAGTTATTTACACTCATGTACATAAAATCAGTCACAGAACGTATTTAATATTGTACAATAATAATCGTTTTTGAATTGCCCAAATATCTAAAAACTTTTAACTGTTTTGTAGGATAAGGTACAGTACAAGATACTGTTCCATGACAGTTTTTTTAAGATAATGAGCGTTTTATTGTAGTCAAAGTTAGCAAATAGTCTATAATTATGTTTGGCGAGTGCAACTTTTTTAAGGGTAGGGGCGTCAAATTGCAAAATATTGTATACACTTCCTCCATGTACATTTTAATATCTAAAAAATAATCAATATGGAAGTTTGTTGCATTATTCGAGAATAGTTGCGGTCGGAAACCCTAAATAACAGCTTTTGACGAATTATTAAAGATAAGGGGATTCATTTTACACTTCAACTTATTTAAAAGCATATACTTACATTAACAAATCAAAAATACATTTGATCTATATCTTTATTGCTCTATCCGAGAATACAAGTAATCGTAAAACACGAAAAACCTATTTTTGATGACTTTTTGGAGGTTAGGAATCAAGTACATCATTATGAATGTATACAGTAATTCAGATAGCATTTACTAATAAATGATTTAATGAATTACACTGATTTTATAACTTAGCCGTAATTTAAACTCATGTTATATTAAAAAAACAGTTATTTTAGGGTGAGGTGGACTACTTGTAACCGCCATATTGGTCTGCTATCATAAATTTTTAACAAAGGCCACATAACATTTTTGGCTACAAAAAAAGGCTACATTTTGCGCCTAAGAGGTGCTCAAAAATCCTTAACTAATTTTGGACAGTTGGGGGTGTCCCGCTGACGTGGATCGTCCCTAGTATGTATATTATTGCCTCACTGTTTCCATGGTTACTGGGATAGAAAGCATTTGTATAGGTTATGTCGTAACTATTTTGATAATGTTTTAGTATGTTTATTATTTACTCGCTGTTTCCCAGGCTAAAATGTTAAAATCTTGGGGTCTTGGTTATGTTGTTATTTTTATAATAACTTAATAATTTAGATGTTTTAAACTTGCTGTCATCCGGGTTAATAGGTCAAAAAGCTCAGGACTTAGGTCATTTTATTTTTTTAATGATAATTTATTCGAACATTGTATTATGAATGAGCTGTCTTTTAGGTTACTGGGTTGAAAAGCTTAGTATGTTGTGGTTTTTATAAAAATTTCTTGTTACATATTTTGATGGCCTACTTTCCCCCTGGTAATGGGGTGAGAAGCTTATAGTTTAGGATATAATGTAATGCAGCAGTGCATACTGCCCTATATTTTTAAATTTTAATGGATGGACCAAGCGCGCAACCAACTTGCACCTCGCAACCGCTAGGGCACGAAGGCTGGAAAAACGAGCAAAACCCAAAATAGGAAGTACAGAGCGCGGGTATAAAGGCGAGCCACGGCACCAAACGAGTCAGTCTGCCTTTGAGAGCTCACACCTGCCTATACCGGGGACTTAAGTATACTCGATCAAGCTCACACCCACTCATCGCGGAGATATTGAGTCTTCCACTCATCGTGACGAGTATCTGTGCTGTACGAGATTTATTTTGTATTTGTGTCCCGGCACCTGGAACGTTTTTAGAGTTTATATAGCGCGACGCAAAGCAGTTCACCACCAGGTCCAGAGAGAGTGAGAGAGAAGAGAGTTGACCTGGCCGAGATCATCTGAGACGAGAGTACCCAAGACGACCGAGAGCC
Source organism: Copidosoma aretas (assembly GCA_030522625.1). Taxonomy (NCBI): domain Eukaryota; kingdom Metazoa; phylum Arthropoda; class Insecta; order Hymenoptera; family Encyrtidae; genus Copidosoma; species Copidosoma aretas. Next base: position 4,402 of record JAPYYV010001696.1, read on the forward strand.
TATCAGATCTTATGAAGAGAGTGTGAGAATATTAACTAACTTGTGCTCCCTGGGAATTTCCGTTTCTGTGTCGCCCAGGTATCCTTGATCCTCTGGCGGAACAGAGACCACGTGTCTTAGGCGAAGGTACTCTAGGAGTTTTCCGAATACTCTTGGACACTCAAGAGACCCTAAGACACGACACTGATCCTCTGGCGGAACAGAGACCACGCGTCTTAGGCAAAGGTACTCTAGGAGTTTTCCGAATACTTTTGGACACCCTAGAGACCCTAAGACCCGACCTGTTCTTAAAGAGTGTTCATGTGTAGAAAACTACTATGTGTTTACATGTAATATATGAACAACCGGTAAAGACGTGGAGTTCTCAGAGGTTAAAAGGGTTCATAAATATTCATTAGTCGATAAAGTAGAAAGCTAGTATAGAAATTTACGGGAGTTAATTAAGTAGCAAAATTCTTGACATGTTAAAGTTATATAGAAATCTCTGGTGATCGGTACAATGTACAATATATAATTAAGAACATTGAATGGTACGCACTTTGTTATGAATAAAGTTTTGTTCAGTGGATACACTTATCTTATTATATTTTGGCTTTTTCTATGAGTAAGTGAGGATTGTATAATTATTTAAATTAAATAAGAATTTTGCATAATATTTTGGATTTAGTGAATGGATGAGCACAATTATATACACATATTTCAGTTTGTAATAAACTAATGGAGGATAAAAAAATAATGAACGATTTACTTTTGGTTATCAAGGAATCTCTAAGCGCTCATTTTAATAAAACCCTACGTTTTCCAGATACACGCAGGTCTCTTTTATTTATTGTATTTTATACTATTTTCATTATCTTTGAACGAACGACGAGATGAGTTATCATTGCACTTAGGGTATACAGGTACGAGGGAAAGTGATATTTTAAGTAACCACGAAAATCAGCAAAAAGATCTTTTCTTATAGATTACAATTATACCTCTGTAATGAGAAAAAGATCCAATAAACGAATTAAAAATTGATATTAGAATAAATTGGGAGTATTAAAGTGACGTTAATAAATTTTTTTGGGCTGGACCACGAGCCCACCCTCAAATATACAGTCAGATCCTATAGCTGTGTGTTGGGTCTTAAATTGGGGTATTCCGGGGGACTGTTTTGTCACCACCCATCCACGAAGAAACCCTACATAGAAGAACTCTGCAAAATGGTACCCCTGGTGGGACCTTCGTGTTGAATGAAGGGGATATTTATTTAAGCTTAGAAGGAGATGAGTATAGTTTGTATACGATACGTTATTAGTACGTAGGACAGAAATCCCAAATAATAATATTGTTTTTTTTTCTAATAAAAGTGGTTAATACGCAAAACCGACCCGAAAACCCTCAGTCAGTAACATCAATAGTTGCACCCAACCGCGAGAACGCGGGAGGTGATAATGTTTTACACCTTCTTATTGAAGGAGTAGAGTTTCAAGAAGTAGATAATAAGATGTTAGAAATTATTAGGGATCAAGAGAATTAGGCGAGCAAAGATGTAAATCTGGATATAAGAGAAGATAATTATCGTAAAAGGGTATTGGAATAGTTGAATCGTCTCACGCATGAGAATAATAGGCTACCAAAAGAGAACATACGACAAAATCGGTTGATCAGGGAAGTTGATGGAGATGTTGAGCGTATCGATGCGTAGTTATTAGATTTATCAGTTTATAAGTTTTAAACTTGTTTTCCCCCAATTTAGTAAGTTAAAAAGCTTAGAATTTTGGTTGTTTTTATTTTATAACAAATTTCTAGTAAGTATATTATTGTCATAGTGTTGTCCTAATATCTAGGATAAAAGCTTGAGATTTAGGTTGTGTTGTAATTTTTGTAATAATTTATGTGTATATATTTTCAACTTACAGTCTCCTTTGTTACTGGGTTGAGCCTACCGTGTTACAGGGTTAAGAAACTTAGGATTATAGTTATGTTATTGTTTTTATAATAATTTATTAGTTTTTAATGTAATAAACCGCTTTCTCCTAGGCTACTAAGTTAGAAAGCTAGGTATTGTTGTTATGTTGTGATATGTATACAAATTTATATTAGCTGACTTATATTATCGTTTGTTTGCTGTCCTCTGGAATACTGGGTTCTTAAGCTTGAATTAAAGATATGTCGTTAGTTTCACAATATTTTTTTAGTTTTTATCAATAACTCGGTGTCATCTAGGTTACTGGGTTAACAAGCTTAGAATTTAGATTTGTTTGTAATTGTTATAATAATTAATCTGTTCATTGCATTAATTATTTCCTATTTTCTATATTTAAAAGCTTGGGATTTAAGTTATGTTGTTATTATAACAATTTATTAGTATGCGTATAAGTATCTCGGCCTTTTAAAGTGCCTGGGTTGAAAAGCTTGGTATTCAGGATACGTTTATATTTTATAATAATTCATTCGTATATATATTATTGACTTACTGTTGCCATGGTTACTGGGTTAAAAAGCTTGAGATTTCTGTTATGATTTTATTTGTACAGTAATTTTTTAGTTTGTAAAATATTAACTTGCTGTCCCCCACGTTACTGGTTAACAAAGATAAGAATTTAAGTGATGTTGAAATAATTCATTATTATTTTATAATAATGAATTTGATTATTATATTAGCTAGGCATTCCATGTGGTCTTAGTGCGCGCTTTTCTATTATCCGTTCTCCATAAATTTTTTTTTATCTTGATAAGTTGCTATTAAATGTATGCTAAAAACCCATATAATAGAACGTCACTGCTGTCTATATTTTAGCATATATTGGTTTTTATTTTTTTATTGTTATAGATCCATATTAGACATCAGACATTTCAAAATATATTCAATTTAATTTAGATGGTTTGCCGGTTATATCTGCAGCTAAAAAAAACCACGCGTCTCACGTATACGTGTTATATCCTATACATTGGCATTATTATTTTATATTATATCTTTTGTGAAATTGTTTGGATTTAATCAAGAATACATCCATCTAATTATTATTATTACTATGATTATTAGCAAAAATAGAGAATGAAAACAGAGTACATTAATTAAGTATTAATAATTTGTACAAGAAAATCCCTAACTGTATTTGGAAATAGCGCTTTATTATACAATGACCCATTATACGTCATCTACATGTTGGATTTAGCCAATGCTATTTAAGCTGTCTTTCAAGGACATTGACCTTTCAGGATAAGATTATTTAAAGTCTTCTAGGTTAGTGGGTTAGAAAGTTTGGAATTTGAGTTATGTTCTTATTTTTATGATAATTTATTAGTGTGTATGTAATTACCTTGCCATAATCCAGGTTAATAGGTTCAAAAGCTTGGGATTTGAGTTTATTTGTTAATTTCATATTTATTTAATAATTAATATGTAATTTACTTACTTACTTCCAAGAAAGTGGGTCAAAAGCTTGAGATTCAGATCATTTTATTACTTTTATATTAGTTTATTGATTATTATTATTATTTATTTGCTCATTCAGTGGTTACAGGCTTTAAAAGCTTGGGATTTAGGTTATGTTTTTATTATCATAACAATTTATTAGTATGTATATTATTGACCTACTGTCCCCAATGTTACTGGGTTAAAAAGCTTCTCATTTAAGTTATGTTGTAATTGGTAGGATGATTTATTATATTTTTGTATTATAAATTGGCTGCTTCTTTAGTTACTGGGTTAAAAAGCTTGGGATTAAAGATAACTATATCAAAAGTGAAGCAATTGAGTATAGAAGCATTAAATGAAAAATTAGCTTTTTGTATGCAAAAATAGCGCTTTTTTATACAATGACCAATAACACACCAACCACATGTTAGATTCAGCCAATTAAAAGGGCTAACACGATACAACAGTACAATAATGACAAAGTATATTTAATTTCAGCACAAGAACAGTTATTAATAAGTTAGCGAAAGATATAACTATCGATATCGTGCTTAATAATACGAAAAGTATTGAAGGTACAACATGTTTAAATTTGGCCGCGACTCGACAACATTGTGTACAGGCGCGTCGTCCGCTACGAGGAAATACGGCAGAGCACCTGCAGCTTTGCAAATTTCTAATGTTTTTCTCAAGGGTGCATCGTTGCTGCTCAAGTTAAGGCACTGCATTCATGAATTTTCCAACTTTGGAAAGAAAAGGAATGGAACGTGCCCTGTCTTGTATCGTCTGTATATTCTTAGATTGCTACCTTGTATAACCAAAGTTTCGAAATTTTTCCTGTACAATTTTCCTCAACTATTTATTCTGCACCCCTGTCTCACGGCATTCGTTGATGTCAGATGTATTAGTGTTTATATTATTTACAGATTTGTCCATGCATCGCAACTTTTACGGTCAGCTCCTAGTCTATGACGTAATTAGGAAGACTAGGCAATAATCACTATACAAGTGCAAAAGAGCAATATTCATTATTCCAGCTGTATTTTCTATCAACAAGTAATCATGATCACCTAAAGACATTGGTTAGTCAACCTTGCAAGCCACACAACCCAGAAACTTATGCTGGAGTTTCTCAACAGCATAAATTTTCTTGTTCGTCCTATGTCTCCATACCTCGGAAGCATAAAGCAGCTGAAAAATAACCAGCGTATGACAAAAATACATCAGTAAATGATTATCAGTAAAGTATCTGCAGCTACGCTTCATGAAACCCAGAGACCTATGCTCACTGCCTAAAATAGTAGTCACATATTGTCGCAGGTTGTCGAACTGATAATTAGTCGAAAAAGTTACACCTAAGTCCGGGATTTCATGAACTGTTGCAAGAACATCAGATACAAGTTTATATTGATAACATAAGTCATCTCTGGACCTAGTAAAAGATCTAACCGCGTACATATTATTATTTTGTATAAGGTCATCTAATTCATTCCAGGTACAGAGAGCTTGAATGTCCTTTTGCAAAAGCATACAAACAGATAGATCCCTGATTTTTACGACAACTTTACATCAACTGCAAATAACGCAGATCGTTAATGTATAAAAGGAACGAAGAAGGACCCAGATGGGAACCTTGAGGAGCACCAGAAAAAGTCTCACTAGAAATGATAGGCAAGATCCCAGGTTTACCACTTGACTCCTTCGTATAAGATAATAATGCAATCATTTTAGCAACGGACCACGCGAACTAGACTTTTGCTGTTTTTTAATTATTAGGCTATGGTTTAAGAAACTAAAGGCTTCAGCAAAGTCTACGTAAACAGAATCGATCTGTGATTGCTTATTAGGTGCTAAAGCTATTAAATAAGTGTAAATCAACAGGTAAGTTAAAGTCGATAGGCCTGGCCTAAAGCCATGCTGCTCATTTTTAATCAGGGGATTTAGTTGAGACGACAACTTATCAGCCTCAAGTATGTCAAAGACTTTAGCTGCAACATTTAAGATGAATTACAGTCTGTAGTTTGTAACAATAGAGTTACCTTTTTTAAAAGTCGAATAACATAAGACTGCTTCCATCTTTGGGGCATGTAACCTTAGGGTATTGAACAGGAGCACAAGAGGCTTACAGACAACATCAACACAACTTTTTAGGAACGAACCAGGGCATACATCTGGACCCTGGCTAGTATCAGGCTTCAGGTCATTTATGACAGCACATACTTCAGCTGCTTTAATCACCAGAAAATATAAGCAAGTTTTGGCTTGTGACAGCATATTAAATATGTTATGATTGTGTAGCGAGCTACTTTGATAAACAGAGCTAAACAAATGAGGTTTGCTTTATCAGTGGCAATAGAGGCCAAAGTATCCTCGTAGTAAACAATGCTTGGAATCAAACAACTGTTACGCAAATCATCTACATATTTCTAGAAATGTTTATTGTTGCATTGTATACTTAGTTGGACATTGTGTAAATAATTTCCATAACATGAGCGTGATAGCTGCAAGCCCCTGGTTCTTAGTCTTTTAAATTGTATGTGATGACACGGATCAGTAGATCTAATTCAAGCCCTATGTGCACGTTTTTTGTCGATAATGAGACGATTAAGATTGTAGGATTACTATGCGGAGTAAGAACTGCTTTTATAGTGTCTTGAAGCAACAAAATATCAATAGATTTATTAAGTAAGTCTTAAAACTTATCAAGATTAGAATCAAGATCATGGTCTTCAAATATAACCAAACCCAGTCTATACCCCGCAAGCTGTCGGTAACTCCAGTAATATTAGGTAATTTGTAGTCGTAGAACATTACGTCTTTCTTTGCAATGCACCTCTCAGTCAACGTAAAATTAAAAGCAGTTAAAGAATGGTAAAATCTGCAGGGACAAGATCATTGGACCGTGCAACACTTTGAACCGCGGTTGATAATATATTGGTAAACAGCAGGTCAAGTGTATACCCTTTGTTAGTGAACACTGAAAACAGCTGATTTATGCCCAGATACATCATCCGATGACCTACCACCAGAGCACACTCACGAACCAACTCATCAATGTCAGTAAAACTTGGTGCACAATCGACATGATCAATCCAAATCGTATTGTGTAAATTAAAGTCACTGTAAAAAATAAATTTACAACTGACATGCTGATCACAGATCTTTTTAGCACGGTCAAGGAAACGCTGGTAATCCTTTTGGAGCGAATGTATTGGCAGATAAACAAGTCCAAAAGTATACCCCACACTATAAATATTAACTTTAACAAACAGCTGATCAATATCGTTGGAACACTGTCGTTTAGTAATATGCAAAAGTTTTCTGATAGCTTTAAAAACACTACGACCAATGTGTGTTTAATCCAAATTTGTATCCCTCCTGTGTACAGTATACTTCGTAAACCCTAATTCAGAGCTTGGTAACGCAAAATCCAAGATTGTTTCAGTAAGCGCAGTAACAGTAGGGGTGGCTAGGAGTAAGCAGACATGGTGTTTTAATAGGGGCAATTTACTGCGCAGTCATCTGCATTTTTATAATAAACTAAAGCTGTACCGTCGGAAGGTGTGTTGTTAATTTTATGAAAATTTATTAGTATATATGTTTTGAACTCGCTGTCCTCCAGGTAAATGGGTTAAAAATCTTAAAATTTGAGATATTTTGTTAGTTTTATAACAATTTCTTTAATAATTATATTACTTATTTTCTGACTCCCAGGTTAATGGCTTAAAAAGTTTGGGATTAAAGTTATGTTCTTATTTTCATAACAATTTATTAGTATGTATATTATTTACTCGCTGTACCCAAAGTTACTGGTTCAAAAAGGTGAAAATTCAGGTTATGTTGTAATTTTTATAAGAATTTATTTAGTTACTGTAATAATTATTTGCTGCCTCCTTGGGTACTAGGTTATTTAGGATTCAAGTTGTGTCGATATTTTTATATAAATTAATTTGTTTACATGCTACTTACTCGCTGTCCTGGAGGTTAATAGGTTTAAAAGTTCGGAATTGAGTCTATTTTGTTAGTTATGCAATTATTCATTAAATAATTGTATTACTTATTTGCTGTCTTCCAAATGCAAGGCCTTAAAAGCTTTGGATTTATGGTATTATGTTATGTAACAATAATTTTCGAGTACGTCTATTAATAATTTGCTGTACATCAGGTTACTAAGTTAGAGAGCTTGGGAGTAAGTTTGTGTTATCAATTATGTAATTACCTATTTGGTGATTTTATTAATTATTTTCCATCTCCCAGGTTACTGGGTTCAAAAACTTAAAATTCAAGTTATGCTGTGATTTGAGTAACAAAAATTTCATGAGATTATATGCCTTTAACTGGCAGTCCTAAAGATAAATCAGATAAATGCTTGGCATTTAGGTAATTTTCTCATTTTTAAGACAATTCATTAAATTATTATAATATAAATGTTCTGTCCCCCGGTTTATTGCGATAAAAAGCTTGGGATTTAAGTAATGGTGTTTTTATAATGATACATTACTAGTCGATGTGGTATTAACTTACTATTCTTTAGGATACTTAGAAGAGAAGCTTATGATTTAGATTACGTTATAATCTTTATGATAATTCATTTATTTATTATGATAATTATTTGCTGTCCCCGAGTCACTGGGTTTTAAAGCTAAAGATTTAAGTTATGTTGTTATTTATATAATCTTTCAGCTAATTGTTATTAACTGCTGTCCTCTAGGTTAATGAGTTGAAAAGATTTAGATCTAGAATAAATTGCTAGTTTTATAATAATTTATCTGACAATTGTATTATTATCTTGCTTTTTCCTGGGTTACTGGCTTACAAAGCTTGGTATATGAGTGATGTTATTATTTAACAATAATTTTTAATTATGTATATTATTATTTACTGTCCATCAGGTTACTAAGTTAAAGGGTGAGGGATTTAGTTAAGGTTGTAATATTAATAATAATTCAGTAGATTTTTTTATTAATTATTTGTTGTCTCCCAGTTCACTGAGTTGAAAAGCTTATAATTTTAATCATAGTGATATTTTTGTAATCATTTATTAGTTTATATGCTATTGACTTACTGTTCTCCAGGTAACTAGGTTAAGAAGCTTAAGATTTGAAGTACGTGGTAGTTGTGATACTAATTTATATGATTATTATGTAATTTTTTTTGTCCCCTGAGTTATTCAGCTGAAAAGCTTCAGATTTGATTATGTTGTCATTTTTATGATAATTTATTTCATTATTATGATAATTTTTTGCTGTCTCTCAGTTTACTCGGTAAATAAGCTTTGAATTAGAGTTACGTTATTATTTTTGTAATAATTTATTAGATTGTATGCTATTAGCTGGCTCTTCTTAAGACGAACCATTTAAAAGCTTGGGACTTAGGTTATTTTCTCAATTTTATAAATATATATTTTTTAATTATATTATAGATTTGCTGTCCCGCAGGTTACTTGGATAAAAAGCTTGCAATTTAAGTGATGTTATTTTGATAATCTAATATTGGTTGATATAGTATCAGCTGGCCGTTTCTTAGGTTACTAGTGTAAAAATCTTGAGACTTAAGGTATCTTGGTATTGTCGTAACAATTTATCAGTATGTACTCTATTAACTGGCTGTCTTCCATGTTACTGATTTGAAAAGCTTAGTATTTAGGTCATGTTTTGATTTTTATGATTATTATTTAATACAGATATTATTGACTTACTAGCCTACTAGTGATAAGATGAAAAAGCATTTTATTTTGTTCATACCGTAATTTTATGATAATTTATTTTATTACTATGTTATCGATTTGCTGGCCTTCGAGTAACTAGGTCCATAAGCTTGGGATTCAAGTTATGTTGCTGTTTTTATATTAATTCATTCGTTGATATGTTAATAACTCGCTGTCTCTAAGAGCACTGGCGAAAAATCTTCGGATTAAAGATATGTTGTTATTTCTATAACAATAAGTTATTTATTATATGATTAGTTTGCTGTCCTCAAGCCGACTAGGTTGAATATTTTGAAATTTGGATTATGTTGTAGTTTTTATAACATTTTTTTTATTATTATTATAATTATTTCTGAGCTACCGGGTTACTGGGTTAAAAAGCTTAACATTTTAGTTACGTTGTAGTTGTGATGATAATTTATAGAATTAGCATATCATCAGTATTCAGTTCTTCAAGTTACTCGGCTAAAAAGCTTGGGATTTAAGATAGGTTGTCATTTTAACAATATCTCATCAGTATATATATTATTGACTCACTCTACCCTTCGTCACAAGATTAAAGAGGATGTTATGTAGGTTGTCTTGTAATTATTATGATTATTTATTCTATTGATATACTCTTAAATCGCTGTTCCCAGAGTTACTACATTTTTGGGTGAAATTACGTTGCTGTTTTTACGCTAATTTATTCGTTGATATGTTAACAACTCGCAAATCCCCAAGTAACTGGGTTCAAATGCTTGTAATTTAGGTTATATTGTAATTTCTATAGTAATTTATCAAATTCTTATAATTTTGATTGGCTGTCAACCGGGTCACTTTAAAAAAACGCTTAATATTTAAGTTATTTTGTTATTTTTAAAATTATTTACAATAAAATTATGTTAGTAGCTTGCTATCCTCAGAAATAATGAGTTAAAAAACTTGAGATTTAAGATATTTTGTTAGTTACATAATTATTATTTCAAGATTAATATTACTTATTTGCTGTCTCCCAGGTCGCTGGCCTAAAAAGATAGGAATTTAAGTAATGTTGTTATATTCATAACAATTTATTAGTATGTAAGTTAATTATTTTCTGTCCCTGAAGTTACTGGGTAAGAAAGTTTAGATTCTAGGCATGTGGTCATATTTATAATAATGTAAAATACTATTATAATTATTTGCTGTCTTCTAGCGTACTTAGTTTTAACGCTTGGGATTGAAGTAATGTTTCTATTTTAATATTATATTATTAGTTGATATGGTATGAAGTTGCCGTTTTTTAGGTTATTGTGGTAGAAAGCTCAGGATGTAACACATCTTGTTATTGTCAGAACAATTTATCAGTATCTACATTATTTACTTGCGGTCCATCAGATTACTGTCTAAAAAAGCTTTGCATTAAGGTCATGATTTAATTTTTAAGATAATTTTAAGTACATATTTTATTGACTTACTATCCTCCTACTCATAAGGTTAAAAAGCATGATATTTAGTTAAAAGTGTAATTATATGCTAGTTTATATAATTTTTATTTTAATAATTGGCTTGCCTCTGAGCTACTAGGTTAAAAAGCTCGGAATTTAAGTTATGTTGTTGATTTTATAATAATTAATTAGATGATATGTTATTGACTTGCTGACTCTGAGAACACTGGCGAAAAATCTTTAAATTAAAAATTTTTTGTTATAGTTATAATAATTTATTTATTCATAACACTACAAGTTTGCTATCCTTCAGGTGACTAGGTTGAAAAGTTTCAGATTCTGGTTATGTTGTAATTTTGATAACATTTTTTTTATCATCACAATAATTATTTTCGGGCTCTCGGGTTACTAGGTAAAGAAGCTTATGATTTAAGTACTGTTGTAATTGTAAAAATAATTTACATAATTATTACATCATAAGTTTTTGCTCTTCTAAGTTACTTGGCTAAAAAGCTTGGGATTTAAGATAGGTTGTCATTTATACAATAATTTATCAGTATATATATATATATTATTGGCTCACTCTACCCATCGTTACTGGGTTGAAGTGGACGTCGTGTAGGTTTTCTTGTAATTAATATGATTATTTATTCTATTGATATACTTTTTAATCGCTGTTCCCATAGTTACCGGGTCATTAGATTAAGTTATGTTGTTGTTTTTACGAGAATTTATTGGTTAATGTTAGTAACTCACCGACCCCCAAGTTACAGGGTAAAAACGCTTAGAGCTTAGGTTCGTTGTAGTTTTTATAGTAATTTATTAAATCATTATAATATTTATTGGCTGTCAACCGGGTTACTTTAATAAAACGCTTTATATTTCAGTTATGTTGTTATATTTATAACAAATTATTGGTATGTATATTATTATCTCCTTGTCCCTCAAGTTACTGGGTAAAAAAGTGTATGATTCAGGTTATGTGGTAATTTCCATAAGAATTTATTTAAGTACTGTAATAATTATTTGTTGTCTTCTAGAGGTATTAGCTAAAAAGCTTGGGGCTTAAGTTGTGTTTTTATTTGTATAATAATCTATTTGTTTATGTGGTATTGATTTGATGTCCTTCAGGTTTGTAAGTTAAAAAGCTTGCGATGTTAGTTATTTTGTTCATTACATAAGTATTTATTGAATCATTATATTATTAACTTGCTGTTCCTTGGTTTCTGGCATTGAAAGCTTTCGATTCAAGGTATTTTGTATCAACAATAACTTTTAATTACGTATAAGATTAATTTAATGTCCACAGATTAATAGTTTAAAAAGCTTGGAATGTAGGTTATGTCCTGATTGTTGCAATAAATTATTTAATTGTTATATTACTAATTGGCTTTTTCCTAAGTTACTGGAATTTAAAGCTTAGCATTTACGTGATCTTGTTTTTTTAATATTGTTTCATTAGTTTATAAGTTATGAACTAGCTGTTCTTTAGGTAACCTAGTTAAATTACTTGAATTCGAGTTGTGTTGTCATTCTTATAACGATTTATTAATAAATTAATATAATCATTTAGTCTCCTTCAGGTTGCTGGTAAAAAAAGTTTACGGTTTGATGTTTTGTTACTATTTTTAAATACATAATCAAATGATACATCAATAAGTTTTGTCCTTAAGGTTGCTGCGTTATAAAACTTAGGATCGGGGTTATGTTGAGATTTTTATATGAATTTATTTCATATTTTTTTAATTATTCGCTGTTACACTGCGTTGCTAGGTTAAATAGCTCGGGATCTAGGTGAGGTTGTTATTTTGATAAAAATGTATTGATTTGTGTACTAATAATTCTCTGACCTCCAAGTTAATCGTTGAAAGCTAAATATCTAGGTTTTTTTTTGTATTAAGATTTATTTAATAATTATATTTAAAATTTTTCATTCATCTAGGCTAGAAACGCTCAGAATTTCACTTATGTTGTAGTTTTTGAAATCAATTATTAGTTGATATAGTATGTACTTGCTAACCCCCAAGTTACTGGGTTATTTGGTCATTGATATGTTTGTAGTTTGACATAAGTATGTTTGTGATTATCATAATAATTTATCAGTCTGTATATAATTAACTCGCTGCTCCCTAGTTTACTATGTTTAAAAGCTGCGGTTTTCGGGTTATTTGAGTTTTTTATATAAATTTATTACTATATATGTCATTGACTCTTTCTCTCCCTAGTTACTAGATTAAAAGTTTGTTATTCAGGATATGTTGTAATTACTTTGTAATTTACTTTATTATATGATAAATTTGCTGTTCCCGGGGTTACTGAGTCAAAAAGCTTGGAACTTAGGTTATTATGTTATTGCTATAAATAAATTATCGAATTGTTATATTACTAATCTGCTTTTTCCTAAGTAGATGGGATTTAAAGCTTAGGATTTGAATTATTCTGTCGTTTTTATAATGTTTTATTTGTTTATATGTGATAAACTAGCGGTCCTGCATGTTAGTAAGTGAAGAAAGTTGAATTTAGGTAGTGTTGTCATTTTTAAAACGATTTTTTTCATAAATTGTTGTAATAATTAGCTTTTCTTCAAGTTGCTAGTTTAATAATTTAGGGATTAAAGTTTTGCAGATATTTTAATGATAATTTATCAGTTGATATATTAATAAGTTTAGTCCTCAAGGTTGCTTGGTTAAGAAACTTAAGATTGCAGTCATGTTGGGATTTTTTCATTGTTTTATTTATTTATTTTTTTATTCATTTGCTGTCCCCTGCGTTACTGGGTTTGAAGCTTAGGATCTGAGTTGTGTTGTTATTTTTATAATAATTTATTGGTTCAAGTGTTGATAACTTGCTGTCTTCTAAGTGAATTAGTTAAAAGTTTAGGATCTAGATTTTTTTCATATCTATTAAAGTTCACTTTATCATGATATTATGAATTTGCTGTCCCCTAGGTTACTGCGTTAAAAATCTCAGGATATAATTTGTATTGTAGTTTGGAGAATGAATTATATGTTGATATAGTATTAATTTGCTAACCCTTATGATACTGGGCTAAAATGCTTGGGGTTTAGGTTATGTTGTAATTAAGATGTTAATTCGTAAACTTTTTTTTTCTGTCTTCTAGGTTACTGGGTTTTAAAGCTTGGGATCAAAGTTATGTTGTGATTTTTATGATAATTGATCAGTCTCTATGCTATCAACTCGCTGTGTTCCAGGTTACTGGGTGAATAAACTTAGGATTAAGGTTAAGTTGTAAGTTTGATAATAGTGTATATGATTATTATAATAATGATTTCGTGTCCCCCGAGTAACTGGGTGAAAAGGTTTGGGATTTATATTGTGTTCTTATTTTTATAATAATTTAATAGGATATATTTTATTCACTTACATAACTCACGGTCACTGGGTTATGAGACTGGGATTCAGATTATGTTTTCATTTTATGATGAAATATCTTATTATTAAAGCTCTATTCGCTCTCTTTGGAGTAACCGGGTTACAAAACTTGGTATTTAGGTTTTGTTGTTTTAATAATGATTTATCAGTTGACAAGTTTTTATTTTGTTATCCCTAAAAACACTGGTTCAAAAATCTTAGGATGTAGGTTATGTTTTAGTTGCTATGATAAACTGTTCAATTTATACATCATAAACTAATTTTTTTCCGCGTAACTTGGATTTGAAGCTTAGGAATTAAGTTATGCTGTCATTTTTATAATACTTCACTTGTTTATAAGTTATCAGCTAGATGTCCTGCATGTTACTGGGTTAAAGAACTTGGAATTTAGGTTAAGTTGTTGTTTTTATAATAATTCATGTATGAATTATTATAATTATTTTCTGTCCCTCAGGTTGTTGGTTAACAAATTAAGGAATTCTAGTATTGTTGTTTTTTTAATAATAATTTAAGTTGATGTAATAATAAGTCTTTGTCCTTCAAGTTGCTTGGTTGAAAAACTAAGGATTAAGTTTATGTTGTAATTTTTCTAATATATTGATCAATTATTTTATTAACAATTGGCTCTCCCCTGGGTTACTGGGTATAAAAGCTCGGGATCTGAGTTCAATTGTTATATGAATAATGGTTTGTTGATTTATGTGCTAATAATTCGGTGTCCTTTAAGTAAATCAGTGAAAAACTTGAAATTAAGGTTTTTTTTTCATATTATTGAAATTTAATTTGATAATCACACATCAAATTTTCTCTTCACCATGTGACTGTGTTGAAAAGCATAGTATTAAGGTTTTATTGTTTGTTTTTATAATAATGCATTAGTTAATATGTTATAAACTTGGTAACCCCTAAGCTACTTAGTTTAAAATCTTTAGATAAAGTTTATGTTGGGATTTCTATAGCAATTCATCAATCTATTAGATTAATATTTTGCTGTTTACTGGGTTGATGGGCTAAACAGCTCGAAATTAGAGTTACGCTGTCAATCTTGTATCAATTTTCTAGTATCTATTTTAATAGCTCGCTGTCCCTCAGGTTACTGGGTTGAAAAGTTAGGGATCAAGGTGATTTTGTGATTTTTATAAAAAATTATTTAATTATTACACTTATTATTACCTATCTTCAACGTAATTGGGTAAGAATTCTTGAGTTTTATGTTATGGTGTTGGTTTTATAATATAATATTAATTGATATGTCAGTAACTTTCTGTCTCCCAAAACCCCTAGTAAAAGATTTTAGGAAAAAAGTTATGCTGTAATATTTCTAATGATTTATTATTACCTTGCTAAAATCCAAATGACTGGGTTTACAAGCTAGGAATTTAGGTAATTTTGTACTTTTTGTGGTAATTAATTAAGTTATTACATTATTGATTTGCAGTCAGCCGGGTTACTGCGCCAAGCAGCTGGGGTTTTAGTTATTTTGTTATTTGTATAATAATGTACTAGTGTTTACGTTAATAACTCGCTGTCCTTAAATTAATAAGGTTACAAAGCCTTAGATTTTAGTTATATTGTTTATTTTATAATAACATTTTAGAATCTATATAAATAACTTGTTTTTTCTTAGGTTACTGCTTTGAAAGTTTAGTATTTAGGTTGAATTGATATTGTGATATTATTTAATTACTATATGTATTATTAACTTACTGTCCTTCTTGATAATAGACTAAAAAGTGTGTCATTAAGGTTATGTAGTGATTTTTATGATGCTTTCCCGTCCATGTATTATTGACTTACAAACCCACTGGTTACTGGTTAAAAAGCAAGTTATTTTGTTCATCTTTATAATTTTATAATAATATATTTCATTATCATATTCTTCATTTGCTGTCCTTCGAGTTACAGGGTTTAAAAGCGTGGGATTTGAGTTATGTTGTTATCATTATAAAAATGTATTGCTTTATGTGCTAATAACTCACCGTTCCTTAAGTTAATGAGTTAAAAGCTTGGGATCTAGGTTTTTTTTATGCTTATTAAAATTTTATTAATAAATAATTATTTTTTGAAATTGGCTTTTCTCTAGGTCACTGTGTTGAAAATATTGGTATTGTGGCATTGACGTAGTTTTTATAATAATTTATTAGTTCATATATTATTAACTTACTGTTCTTAAGAACACTGGGTACTAAGGCTTGGAATTTAAGTTTTTTCTTATTTTTACATCACTTTTTGGTATGTTCATTATGAACTTACTGTTCCCCAGGTCACTTCGTTAAAAGGCTTGGATTTCAGGTGATGTTAAAACTTTATAATAATTCATTTATCTATCACATCACTTATTGGCTATCTACCAGGTCATTGAAATAAAATGCTCAAGATTTAAGGTATGTTCTTTTTTTTATAATCAGGTATTGGTTGATATGTTTGCAACTTGTTGTCCCTAAGAACACTAGGTCAAAAAGCTTGGGGATCAGGATATGTTGTAATATTTCTAGTAACTTATCTAATTACTATATTATTTGTCTGCTTTTCCCAGATAACTAGGTTAAAAAGCTTTCGATTTACATTGTGTGGTAATTTTATAATAATTTTTCATTTTAGTATATTAATAAATTAATCTTTTCCAGGTTACTAGGTCAAAGAGCTTACGATTTAGGTTATTTTGTAATTGTTATATTAAATTATTTAATTATTTTATAATAAATTTTCTTTTCCCAGGGTTTTTGAGATTAAAAGCTTAGGATTTGAGTTATGTTGTTATTTTTATACTATTTTTTTAGTTTTTAAGCTATGACCTAGCTGTCCTTCAAGTTACTAAGTCAAAAAACTTAGGAATAAGGTTATGTTGTGGTTTTTACACTAATTTTTCCATTTTCTTATTAATAATTTGCTGACCCCTGGGTTACTGTGTTGAAAAGCTTCGCATCTAAGTTATGTTATAATTATAATAAGTTAATTATTAAAGGGCTAATAACTCGCTGTCCTTTCGGTTAATCAGTTAAGAACTTAGTATTTAGATTTTGTTGTTGTTTTCATAATAATGAATTTGTTTATATGTTAATACTTTGCTATTTCTAAGAACACTGGGTTTGAAAGATTAGGACTTAGGTTAAGTAGCAATTTTAATGATGATTCATTAATTTAGTATATTAATAATTCGCTGTTCTCTAGGAAACGGTGTCAAAAACATTAATATTTAGGTTATTACGTAATTTCACGATAATTTATTTCATTATTATATTGATAACTTGCTCTTCTTCATAATACTAGGGTATAAAGCTTGTATTTTGGTAATGTTGTTATTTAAATGATTATTTATTAGTAGATATATCATTGCCTTACTGCCCCCCCTGGTAACTAGGTTAAAAAGCTTCTGATCTAAATTATGTTGTAATTTTATAATGCTTTTTATGATTATTATACTATTAACTTGCTCACCCCCCGGTTACTGGGAAGAAGTGCTTAGGATTAATGTTATGTTGAATTTTAATGATAAATTTTTCTATTTGTACATCAATTATTTGCTGTCCATTGGGTTCTGGGTGAAAACGCTTGTAATTGAGGTTATGTTGTAGTTATTATCACAATTTTTTTTATAAATATATATTTCATTTGCTGAATACCGGGATACCGGGCTAAAGAACCTAGAATCTGGGTTCTTTCATTATTTTATTCTAATTCATCAATTATTTGTAATAATATTCTGCTGTCCCTTGGGTCACTGACTTATAGAGCCTGGAATGTAAGTTGTGTTGTACCTCCTATACTAATAGTTGGTATGTATATTTAACTCGCTGTCCCCCAGGTAGCTGATTAAAAAGGTTAGTTTTAAGGTTATGTTGTGATTTTGACAATAATTTATTTAATAATCATATTAAAAGTTTTCTGTCCCCTGAACAGGTAGGCGAGGATGCTTAGGATTTAGGCAGGGAACCTACCGAAACGAAACGAAAAAAAAAAATTAAATATTTTTAGTTTTTGTTTTTTAATACCAAAACAATAGCTGAATAAAGTTTTGTTTAGTTTCTCATATAAATAACGAAACATAATGCTTAGTGGATAATGTTTCCATGGAACGAAACATAAATCTATATGATTGTTTTTCGTTTCGTTTAATATTAAAATACCGTAACATATATTTCTTGTGGCTTTATTTCTTGACAACAAAACGGATTAGATACATATTTTCGGTTCGTTTCTTAAAAACTAAAGGAAAACGTATTTCAGAAGCAAATAGTTTCGGTTTTTTGTTATTTTATTGGTAACGAAACGAAACCAAACTTGACGTCAGTTTCGTTTCTCACACTAGAAATGAAACATAGTAAGTATTCAATTATGTTTCCATGGAACGAAACATAAATCTTTGTAATTGTGTTTCGTTTCGTTTAATTTTAAATTACCGTGACGTATATTTCTTTTGGTTTCGTTTCTTGAGAACGAAACGCATTAGATACATTTTTTCGTTTCGTTTCTTAAAAACTAAGCGAAAACGTATTTCAGAAGCAAATAGTTTTGGTTTTTTTTTCTTTTTTGGTATCAAAACAAAACTAAATGAAAGGTCAGTTTTGTTTTTTTTAAGAAGCGAAATATAATGAGTGTTGGTTATGTTTCCATGGAATGAAACATGAGTCTAAATAATTTCGTTATGATTCATTTACTTTTTGAATACAGAAACATAAATTTTTATGGTTTCGTTTTATTTCTTCCACAAATACAGTAACATACATTCTTTATCACAAAACTATATATATATGGGGACGATCCAAAACAACCGGACCACTCCCTCTGGCCATGAATGGTTTCGTCTTAAAAAAAAAAAAAAAAAAAAAAAAAAAGGAGAAAAAAAAAAAAAAAAAAAAAAAAAAAAAACGAAAAACGCCATAACTGGATGATCGTCAAAAAGTCAATCGAAAAAATACAAAAATAATCATGTAAAAGCTGTCGGTAAAAAGAAATTATTATAATCGATCTTAAAATACGTATTCAAAGGTTTTCGAGGTCTCTGATCACGAATCCATTATCAAAATTTAGATTTTCAAAATGGCGGATTAGATATGGCGTCCGTTACTTACCAAAAAGGTTAAAAAATCAAGCAAACGAGCTTAAATTTTTTACTTGGGGGATTTCGAGGTCTATGATAACGAATCTATCGTCTTAATTTAGATTTTTAAATGGCGAATTAAATAACGCGGTCGTCACCTACCAAAGAAACTGAAAAAATCAAGCAAACGAAGTCAAATTTTCTACTCGGGGGTCTTTAAGGTCGCTGATTACTAATTCATAATTAGAATTCAGATTATCAAAATAGCTGATCCTAAAAGATGACCATATCCTTGATGCAAAGACGATACTGCAGGGTAGACTTCAACATTAGTCGGTATATCTGTATCGACGAAAGCTTAAATACCTAATCACTTAGAAGAGACGTAAAGCATAAACAGGAGCTGGTAACGTAATATCTAAGCTAAGATGGCCCCATAGACACATTTTTTTTTTTTTTTTATATTATACTCTAATACGTCCTTTCTTTTGCGGCACTCGAGAGTTGGGAGAAGGAAGGGAAAGGGATGGGAGGCCTCCCACAAGGGTAGGGGGGTAGGGGGAAGTCAGCATTGCCTGAGTTCTGACCGGGTGTCTACGTATAAGCACCAGGACTGACTCCTGCACACCTCCCGAACACGTTGCCGAAGCGTTAAAAGTAACAGTTAATCGACCCACGAAATCAACAGCGAAGGCAGAATGGCGAGGCTTGAACGGTCACCATCCAAGTACTAACCGCGTCGAACGCTGCTTAACTTCGGTAATTGATGGAACTGCCACTCTACCGCTGTGCCACTGTTCCGGTCGTAGACATATATAATAGACCGCGCGTCAGTGCGGTCTAGGTGAAGACAACATAGGAGAAAGCCGTGGTATCGCTTTCTTTCTCTCTTTTTCTTGTGTACCGACACAGATGGCACAGCAATCCCGTCGATTACCAAAGTTAAGCAGTTTTGGGCGCGGTTAGTACTTGGATGGGTGACTGAACCCGATAGCGTCTTTGTCCGAGAGCCTACTGCAAATTTGGCTGCCTATAACTATTGAGGCCAAATTTTTTTTGTTAGATAGCGCAATTCTTGTGCAAAACAAAAATCCAGGGCTGCCGAGTGTAAGGGTCAGAAAGAGAGAGTAAAAATACTTCGGAGCAAATCGTTCTTCACGTTTTGACCTATCACTGTTGTGGACGAAATTAGCACCAAACTAGTATTTTCTCTACTGATTACAAAAACATTATGGCAGCCCCAAAAATCTTTTTCAGGAGCGAGGCAACAGCTTTCAAAGTATCATCTGTATGATTGTCGAACGATCATCTACTCGGGTGGCTATATATATATATATATATATATATGTGTGTGTGTATACACAGTGGTTAATTGGTACTCTACGGTATGGACACCGTCTGCTCCGCTGTGTATACACACATATATATATATATCGTCGCCCGAGCAGATGATCGTTTGACAATCATACAGATGATACTTTGGAAGCTGTTGCCTTGCTCCTGGAACATATTTTTGGGGCTGCCATTATTTTTTTGTAATCAGTAGAGAAAATACTACAGTTTAGTGCTAATTTCATCCACAACAGTAATGGATCAGATCGTGAAGTACTATTTGCTCCAAAGTTATTTTAACTCTCTCTTTCTGACCATCCTGACACTCGGCAGCCCTATATTTTTGTTTTGCACAAGAATTGCGCTCTCTAACAAAAAAAATTTAGCCTCAATAGTTATAGGCAGCCAAATTTGCAGTGGACTCTCGGACTATCTCGCCGTTCGCCTTCGCTGTTTATTTCGAGGGCCGATTAACTGTTTCTAGATTGCTGTGTTCAACGTGAGCGGGAGGTGTACTGCTGGAGTTCAGTCCTGCAGGTCGGGACTTAGGGTGCCTTTTCATGCTCACGCTAAAACGCTAGAACGCTGAAACTCCTGTGTTATTACTATAAGTGTATCGTGTATTCTGAGCACGCTGAAAAGTTGAAAGTATTGTCCTTTCTAGCGTTTTAGCGTAAGCATGAAAAGGCACCTTTAGGCAATACACCGGGCCGCTCTGGGTCAGGTTTTTCCTGGGAAATTTTCCTGGGTTTCCCTGGCCCACGAATAATTGTTTCTGGGCAAATGCGGAATGGTTTCTCAAGGATTAAGTAATTGGTCACCCCCGGCCCCCTCTCTTTAATATAAGGGAGGCCTCCCATCCCTCATCCCTTCCTCCTTCTCCCTACTGCTCAGTGCCCAGAGTAGTGCCCTTAGTCATGAGCTGGACGGATAGCAGTAAAATACATAAAAACAATTAAAAAATAAAATAAGCGGTAGGGGTCAGTAGTGGTGGTGCTGACGCGCGGTCTATTATGAATGTCTATGCAGCTATGAGCTTAGGTTAGGTATTACGTTACCACCTCCTGTTTATGCTTTACGTCTCTTGTAAGTGATTAGGTATTTATGCTTTCGTCGATACAGATATACTGACTAATGTTAAAGCCTACTCTGGGAGTCCTCGATGGCTTAGTAATTAGCGTGCTAGCTTCCTAGCCTGACAGACTCGAGGAAAAAACGGGTTCGATTCTCGTCGAAAAATTTTCATGAATTTCGATTCTCGGACTTTTTCGGTGAAAAAAATACCCGTGGCGCCGAAAACACATTCTCCCCGATTCTAGCGGACTGACTGCAATTTCTCCTGATGATTCCTGGACCTGGGGGGCAATCCCTCCTTGGGGAGGTTGTCGACGCACCCTGACGCCGGGTCGGTGGGTTTCCGCTGGCAGTCGGCATAGCAAATTCCCGTCAGGGAAGCCAGAAGCTCATCGTCCTTGTGAATGGGTCACCGGCGAATCTCTTCCGGGGGGAGCCAACACCTGGGCCAGTTCATCCAGAAAAGTCGCTATCAGCCCTGCAACTATCGGCGCGGCTGGGCTGAAGATCTACGAGTGAAAATTCTCTTCGCTCATAAGTCTCATGCCTGACCAGGGTGTGTTTCTCTCTCTCTCTCTCTCTCTCTCTGTCGTCCTGAGGTCTATCCAATACCTCAATTCTCCGAGTTTCGCCCCGATACGTATAGCACTGCCAGCTACCTCCTTGGTATCACTGGTCAGTCACCGAACTTCGCCGTTATTTCCCCAGCTTTCCACTGTTTCTCTGCTTCTACGTCTTCTTTCCTGTTTCAACTTCTATCAGAGTCATAGC
>JAPYYV010001697.1:0-23190 GCA_030522625.1 Copidosoma aretas
AACTTCCCCACACGCCAGATCTTATCTCCCGCCGGGATCGGCCTCCGGCGCCGCCCGTGACGTCACAGTGTCTGGTTTAAATTCCCCTCTACTACTGGTACAGCAATAATAGCTTTAAAGACACGTTATAAATAAAACTAATCTTTTCTTCAAATACTGGACAAATTTTCAGAATCTCTATTTTCTTTTAGTTTTTTAAATTACGTCGTGATGGGACTGAATAAAATTCAGTTCATTCGAAGTTTAACGATAAAAATTTGTCACATTTAAAAAAAAGCGTAGAGCCATAAACTACAAGACCGTCGTAATTCAGTAAATAACGTGTATACTTGTTTGATTACCTCAGATCACGGATTTTCTACCACACAGTATTAATAAGTTTTTGTAATATAATGAAACGCAGCAAATGTCAATAAAAGTGTAAAAATGATTACGGATATGTATGTTCAAAATACGTAAACTGTATTCGAGTTACAGTGATTGTATTCGATATTGACTAAAGTAAGTTTTTTTGTGCCTCTGGCTTTTTTTTCACGTAATTTTCTGTTTTTAATCTGATACTTCGATTGTTGACCCAACCAGACCTGTTTATGTTGCTAGTTTTAGATTCTGATCCCCACTGCAACATAACACATTGGTTTTAATTTTATTGAATAATTGACAATGTGTAATGTTGAATTTCATGCTCTTTTTATAAACATCCATTTTTGTGGAAAAAATTGTTTAGTGATACATAATTATTATTTATAATCTTGAATTGGAAAACGTAAAATATGACACGATTTTTAATGAACAATATTGAAGGAGTACATAATATATTAGCATATGGGTGATTCTCCCGTAACTTGCTCGGATCATGTCTAGGGCTCGTGTACTCGTAAACAAATGAATTTGAATACTATAAAAGTGGTTTAATATGTTAAATGTTGCTAACTTTCTTCAGCATATGGTCTTGAATCAATTTATGGCCTGCTTCATCGAGAACATTGCGGTAATAAGGTCGAAATGTGAGTTCCACGGACGGTCCCCAACTCAAATTTGCCCATAAAAGCTCCTACCAGTTAGAAATTAAGGTTTTTTGACGGACTTGCGCATATACACTTTATGAAATACGGTCAATACGGATTACATTTGTACTATAGTTGAATTTATTACCAACCAATAAGTGTAAGCAATCAGAGCATACATTTTGTCCCGGGATTAGCCCAAAAAACGTTGCACGAGAACAAATAGACCTAAAAAACGTTGTGTATACTGACACAGGGCCAATAGCCAGCCATATTTCAAAGAACATACCTAAAGTGAACAAATGCCACTGCAAGTGCTGTTCGGAGTCCTAATCTCGTAGATGTCTGAGCGTTTGATTTTTCGTTTTTTGTCACGTACACAAACTTTAGTCAGTTCCCGAATCACCTTGTGCAGCCACTAGGTACACGTACAAGGGGGCGCAAGCTGCATTTTCCTATGTGATCTTATTGCAACACATGAATTGTATGCGGAAAGGTCCGCATGTTGTGTGTACGAGCTGTAAGAGCACTCCGAAGCTCGAAATGTCAGTTCCCGAATGTTAGTACCGTGACAGTTCCGTGATCATCTAAAGTCAAAATTCATTTTATTCGAGTTTTAAGCCGTGTATAGCCACGAAACTTTTTTTGTGGCATTTTTGGGCAAAACTATGAGACACGTTTGTCGGCGTTTCGACTGATGGGCCCTTTTTCGGGAGATGTATCGAGCAATATCGATAATGTAGTAAGCACGTGTTGCCAAGTCGGAAAGTACATTAAAAGTTCCTTACTGGACTAAAATTAAAGCCGAAGTGTGCCCCTATTGATTAAAAAAATATTCGTCTAAATTAGTGCCGCCGATCAAAAGTTATAGTGATTTGAAGAAAAATAACGATTTTCTCCGAAACTTGCATAAAATCTTCATTTGTTGATTTTCATGGCTTATCTTTGAACCGCTGTAACTTTTGACCAGAGGCACTTAACTGAACGTAAATCTTTTACAATCGACAGGATTAAATCTCTGCTTTTGTTTGGGCTTGATCAGGACACATGAAGTTCAAAAGCGGCTTAGCTACACGCATTACCGAAGAACATGTTTTTTCAAAAACTTGCAAAAATTGACTTAATGAACATTTTCTATAACTTATGAAAAAAAAACTTTGTAGTGAAATCGTTCTAGGTACTTGATTGGGGTGGAATTTAAAGTAATTATAATAGGAAAAAAAAGCTTTTTTGTCAATCTTTTTTTACGAAAAATTTTCAGTTGATCTAAGCGAGTTACGGTAGAATCACTCATACATGGAAAACACATTTTTATTGATTATGCAGGTTTGCACTTGGAAGGAGAAAAAATTTTTGATACAAACTCCAGTATGTATTCATGGTAGTTCAGATATCGATGAAACTTCATTAACTAATATATTTTACGCTTATATTGAATAAAATAATTTAAAAATGGTACAAATGAATTAAAAAATTTAAATAAACTGATAGATTAAAATAAAAAATTCGACTAATGCGAGATTTGAACCTCAGACCGCCAAAAAACTTCAGGTAGACATTTCGTACTAACCAACTGGACTTGCAACGCACCAAATACTTATTGCATCAATGTAGCATATCATCATTGGAAACCCTCAGCGCTTAGGCTGTAGCTAGTTCATTACTGACTAGATAGAAAGAGATAATTATGTGTTCTCTATAGGTTGATGCGTACAATATCAAGTAACAGCGTATCAGTTATAAGTGTATGATATAAGTTAAAGAGTGCTATGCATATATTAGTACAAAAAATACATCGCAATCATTGCCTGAATTTCGTTCTGCTCAGCTGTACCTTGTATATACATAGATATAAACGGACGCATCTCCCTAATCTCCCTTCCTTTCTTCTCTTCCTCGTAGACCTACATAGCACATGCCTGCTCCTCTCTCTCTCTCTCGCACTCGCAGGCATACACAGCGTCTACTTCTTCCTCTCGCACTGACAGGCACACACTATGGCTCCACCCCTTTCGTGATGTAGCCTCTCGTCGAGTAAGATGTAGGCCTGGTTCGATGGCTGGCCATGGCGTGGCGCTCGAATCAGTGGCTTAAAATGTTGACGTGCCTGTTAGCATTGCAGTTCGCAATCTCTTTACTAATTTCTGATAGAAGGTACTGATATATAGCTAAGTTGCAGAGGTAGCTCGTAGATAATAGACATATTAAAAGATACTTATGAAATACTATTAGGACCAATAGTATGTTTGAAACAGTCTTTTACATCATAACAGTTAATAACGGAGTAAGGGGATTTTCCAAGGAACTTTTCAAAAAAGTTGCAAATGCATTTATCTAAACTATAAGCAGGTGATCGCAGGAAGGACACAATAAGTCTCACAGAATGACCAACTTTATAAACCTTGATCGGACCATAAGCTCGGGGCTAAAAACTACTCTTTATCTTATGTAAGTTAGGCTTAGGAATCTCCGATGTAAGAAAAACTCCTCTTCGTGTCCACATGTAAACTATTTTTTTGACAAACTTAATTAGTTAAAAAAGAATTTACTTGCTCTTATTACTATTATCTTAAAATGGGCAAAATTACATGATAAAGTTTTATCTTCTTGATACAAGCAGTCTTGTAAATGACTATTGTAGAGCCCCTCTTGTCCGAATTTGTTATGAGTAACTCATTATGTGTTTTAAGGAATCTTCTAGTCAAACTTTAGTTTTTACTCATAATTTGGTCAAAGTGAGAGCATTAATTATTAATAATGATGGTTTTTTTAAAAATAGAAAGTCAGGAGTATGTAATTTTTAGGCAAGTAGAATTAATGAGTTTGTTAAGAACCGAAATGGACTTACTGGATTCCATCAAGTCAACGTCATACTTAAATTTAGGTATAACTTAGATAATACTGTAATACTTACTGATAGTCCGAGAGCCAACTGCAAATTTGGCTGCCTATTACTATTAAGGCCAAATTTTTTTTGTTCGATAGCGCAATTCTTGTGCAAAACAAAAATCCAGGGCTGCCGAGTGTAAGGATTGCCAGAAGGAGATAGTAAAAATACTTCGGAGCAAATAGTACTTCACGATCTGACCTATCACTGTTGTGGACGAAATGAGCACCAAACTATAGTATTTTCTCTACTGATTACAAAAAAAAATGGCAGCCCCAAAAATCTGTTTCAGGAGCAAGGCAATAGCTTCCAAAGTATCATCTGTATGATTGTCGAACGATTATCTGCTCGGGTGGCTATATATATATGTGTGTATACACAGTGGTTAATTGGTACTTTACGTTATCGACACCGTCTGCTCAGCTCTGGTGAAAATTACAAAAAAAAATTATTTGAGCGTTTTATCTCTACCGAAGATCCTTAAGCAGCATTTTTCTATAAATTTTTTTAATTTTAAGGCATCTTTTAAGAACGTTAAATTTTTATTTTTCTGGTACTAGTCACCGTTGTAAAAGTCTACATTGAATTCAACGTGAAAAAAGTTTCACGTGGAATCTATTCATGGAGTTTTACCAGGAAAAATAACCAGGCAGACAGCGAGTAAATAATATACTTAAATAAATAAATGATCGAATAGCAACATAACCTGAATCCTATGCTTTTTAACCCATTAACCCGAGGGACAGCGGGTAAATAGTATGTTATTCAGGTAAACTAATGATTGAATAACATTATAATCCAAATCCCAAGCTTTTTTATTTAGTAAACCGGGGTCAGAAGGTAATTATTATACAGTTATTGAAATTGAGAAGCTAAATATGTAGATAACCTTGCTATTTTATTATTTCGTTTAAGTAAAATACTGTCAACTTACTGTTCTTAGGGTAACTGGTTTAAGAAGCTTTGGATTTAGTTTATGTAGCTATTTGTTCAATAATTTATTTAAATATTTTATCATACATTTGCTGCTGATCAGATTACTGGGTTAATAAGCTTGGAATTTAGGTTATATTTCTATACAATAATTAAATTATTTCAATATACTATTTACTGCTCCCCCCAAGCTTATTTTTCCACATGAAAATTTCACGTGGACTTGCATGATCCACGTAGAATTCCAACGGACCACTATGGTGGTAATGATAATGTCTCTTATTCTTTGCTATAAACATCTATTACTACAAAGCGTCAGGTGCACCTTTTTTCATTTACGATTGTCTATTTTTCAGTGAATTTTATATTGCACTGTTTTATTCCTTTTTTTATTTTACAACGATACTAATCACAAATACTGATACAATATTTACTGCTTGTTGTTATGCCTTGTTTTTATACTGATATAAAAAGTAATTGTATGTCCTTGAGTTTTCTGTTTGCCATTTGTAAAGTTTTTTTGCCACAGTTTTTGTAGGCTCTCTTAAAATAAAGAGCAATCAAAGGGGTTTGGGATGGGCTTAAAACTTTTTAGTATACCAAGGAACATAGAAATACATAGCCCTCTAGCAGATCTACGCTTCTTGTAAGAGTGATACAGACCATCTTTTATAAATACAATATTTTTTAAGTGTAAAGTAGCTTGTTTATGTGTATGCTGAGAAAAAAATTCCGATGCAAGGAAATTTATCGTACCAGTGGATTTTAAATATATAAAAGTGTGCTTTGATGGAACAAATTTTTTAAACACATTTTAATACAAAGTTAGCTCGATTAAAAAAATTATATGTAGCAGTTACCTCTTTAAAGTTCTTCAAACATTTTTATTATAGATGAAATGTTCACATCAATCATAGAATAAAAAACACAACATCGTACACGTCTTGGCTTTTTGCTGCCTTAATTGGATCCATTTCTTAGTATGCAAACTTTCATACAAAACATTACTTGTCTTGCTTGTCAGGCCAGGGGCCTTATTCACGAAAAGTGTGTAGTGCTTACAGCTGCATTGCAAACCGTATTGAATGTATATCTATACACACGTTTTACAAAATATACAGGTATACAATAAAGACGGCATGCAGTATAGCTAAGTGCTGCATCCTTTCTTATCTGGCCCCCGTGATTTGATCTTGCTCAAAGCAGAGAGTCATAAGGTTGACGGGAGAGCAGGCCTTTGCCCCCGTTGCCTAAAAACAATAGCTGAGACACTGTCTACTTTCATGTGGTCAGAATTAACAATTCTGTCACTAATTGACGTTTTTTAAGGTGTTTCTATTTGTGTTAAGTCTCTCAAATTAAAAGCGGTACTTAAGTATACCAGACAGCCTTACCTACACCTCTTCACGACTCTGCAAGTAAAAAACCAGAAAAACTGCACTGCTTGGCCATACAAAACACTATTTTACATGATGTTGCCCTTATTGTTAAATCTCTAAAGCTTGCTACTTACGCAATATTCTTTAACATCCTTTTTATAATACATGGGATTTTTTTACAGGTGCTATGTTCTAAAATGGAAATAATCAAATTTAAAGCGGATATAATCGAAAGAAAAATATGCTAGAATAAAGTGGGTCTTTTTTTTAATCTTTCGGACAGATGTGAATGTTTTATTAAGGCACATCATTTAGAAATAACTAGATCTGTGTGGGCAAGGTACTGTAAAAGCACTCTTTACGCTTGCTGAGCACCAAAAAATAGCTCCAGATTTGACAAAACGACCCAAAACACAATTTTTGTATGCATTACTTCACATATATTTTGTCAACGATTTTTTTGTAACCATCCAAACATTTTTTTCCAAAACAGTTTTTTTTGTCCAACATGACACACTGAATCTTACAGAAAATTTTATTACGAAGCATTATATTTACCTAGCTGTCATATATCTTGTCCAACGAAATTATTGTAAAAATTGACATACACAATCATCCAGTATGCGTCTCGGAGCGCTCGGAGGTATTTTGTGATGATGTAGATAGCATATATAAGGTGTGTACATATGCATCTGTTAATTTATTTGCTCAGTCTTCAGATCGCTGATCTGTCCATCCGACTCACTGTACATGTGTACATCCGTATTACTCATAAGCGGGCATGTAATAATACATTGCTTTTAAGACTAAGACGATAAGTATAAAAGTTTTCTAACGTTTCAGATATCCGATAAGAAGAGAGTTATATACATTTAGTCATTGAAGCTCTGCCACAGCACTGAAATCAGAGCTCCCAAAAGTGTCTGAGTAACTCCTGTATCCAGACCCCGGAAAAATTTAGATAATTTACATAAGAAGAACAACAAAGGACAGAAAGCTAAATTCCGAGCTTTTTAACCAAGTAACCCCCCCCCCCCCGGGGGTAACAGTATGATGATAATATAGTAAGTTAATAAAGAAATTAAGATATAATAATATAACCTGTGTCCAAAGCTTCTCAACCCAGTATTCCTGGGGGCCACCGAGTGGATAATTTAATAAGTAAATAAATAAGTCTAAAAATAGCAACATAACCTTAATCCTAAGATTCTTAGCGAAGTACCCCCTAAGACAGCAAGTAAATAATA
This sequence comes from Copidosoma aretas, assembly GCA_030522625.1. Taxonomy (NCBI): domain Eukaryota; kingdom Metazoa; phylum Arthropoda; class Insecta; order Hymenoptera; family Encyrtidae; genus Copidosoma; species Copidosoma aretas. The sequence continues at coordinate 7,454 of JAPYYV010001697.1, forward strand.
CAATAAGTAAGAAAGTAGATATAAAAATAAAACCTATATCCTAAGCTTCTTCAAACAATTACTTAGAGGACACCGAGTAAACAATATATTAAATAAAATGGCTATTGTAAAAATGACGACATAATCAAAACCGCAAGCTTCATTTCCTAGTACCCCAGAAGACAGTATAAAAATAATATATTTAGTAAATAAATGAATCTAAACATAGCAATACTACCCAAGTCCCAAGCTTTTGTACCTGGGGAACAGCGAGTAAATATAACAATAAAAAAATTAATTGATCAAAAGAACAAAATAACCTCAATCGTATGCTTCTTAACCCAGTGTTTGGGGGAGTTGTAAGTTATCAGCGATACAATTTATAAAAATTTTTTTTGAAATAACAACATAACCTTAATCATAAGCATCTTTTTCCAGTGCTCCGTGGGAAAGTAAGCACATAATATATTTGATAAATAAATAAGTCCAAAAAAACTAACATGACCTAGATCCCAGGCTTCTTAACCAAGTAGCCTGAGGGACAGTGAGTAAATAATTTAATATGTACAAAAATAATTGTAAACATAACAACGAAACCTCTATCCTAGGCTTCTTAGCCCAGTACGCCGAATGACAGCAAAAGAATTATGTAATAAGTAGATAAATATGAAACTCACGACATAACTTGAATCCCAAACCCATTAGCACGGTACCCTGGGAGACAGTAAGTAAATGGATCAATTATTAAAAAAATTATTACAAAAATTTCAACATACACTAAATTCTAAGCTGCCTAGCCCAGTAACCCGAGAGACAGCAAGAGAATAACATTACAAGTAAAAAATGAATCTAAAACCAACAACATAACCATTATTCCAAGCTTCTTAATCCAGTAAGCCAGGGGATAACAAGTTTCCATTATTTTACATACAGAAAATTTTTATGCAGCAAATGTCACCTACATCTGAAGCTACTACATTTAATAATTATGTAACAATAACTTGCTGTCCCCTGAATCACTAGGTAAGAAAGCGTAGAATTAAGGTCATGTTGTTATTGTTTAGAATAATTTATTTGTAAATATGGTAATAAATTGCTGTCCCCAGGACTACTAGTTTAAAAAGCTTTAAATTCGGATTATGTTATTTTTTCAAAAAACTAATTCAATTTATACATTAACAACTTGCTGTCCACCGGGATTTCTGGGTTGTATAGCTTGGGATTTAGCTCAATCAGTTATAAAAGAAATAAGTATTCACTATTTGATCATCAAGTAACAGTCTTCTTTAGGTTATGTTGTTATTTTTATAATAATTACATGACTTGTTATATTATTAACTCGCCGTCTCCTCGGTTACTGCGTTCAAAAGCTTAGAATTTCGGATACTTTTTAATTTTTAAAAAGATTTTTTTTGTCATTCTATTAATAACTTACTGTCCCCCGCATTACCAGCTTGAAAAGCTTGGGATTATAATTATGCTATTTTAATTATAAATACATTACTTGTTATATTATTTACTTGCTGTCTCAATGGTTACCAGGTTAAAAAGCTTGGAATTTAGGTTATGTCATTATAATAATATTTTTTTTCACGTATTGTAATATAAACTTACTGTTCCCTGAGTTACTGGGTAAAAAATATTGGGACTTAGGTTACTGAGTTTTCGTAAATTTGCGTGTATGGCTTATTTAATTTTTTTCGGATGTATAGACTGTCGGGAGCCACTTTTGAGAGCGCTGATGTGCAGTACTGTACCGAGGCTCTGATACTAAATGTACATAGCGTTTTCTGAATCGTATATCTGGAACATTGGAAATGTTTTATACCGTCTGATACTAAAAAGCAATGTATAATTGCAGGCCTGTTAATAAGGCATCTCCCAGGGGACGTACTATACATTTTTGCTTGCATTTACATGCAAATATAGTGCAATTTGTGTCTTTAACTTACTATTTGATACTTTTAAGTCGGAATATGGGTCGTATAGATCTATCACTATATAAAAGGGCTGTAATACGGTAATACCCCTGAATGCCGATAAAAGCGTTTGTACGCATGTGACATCGCAGCCGCGCTTTCATGCGCCCGGCATACATCGAAACATTCGATATTACTTGATGTTGCAGTAATGTACTAGTACATTACAACAACATACTATTTTGTTAGAGTACCACAGTTTTTCAGTACAATAATATCATATCGGCTGATGTCAAGTGCCTTGATGTATGCCAGACGCACGCCAGCGCGTTTGCCTTCGCACGTGTTTAAACGCTCTTATCTGGGAGCAGCTTTACGAGTAATACGGATAAACAGTCAGCCAGATGGACAGATTACAACGTTTGTTCGGGACCTAAGTTAGATATCTGCAGCTCATCACTCGCGAGTCACCTAAAAAATCGATATAGATATACAAAGACCTTGTATTTTTGATAATATTATGCTCTAGTAAAGAATGCTTTTTTTTGTCGAATTGTTGTAACGTAAGGCCTCTGCGGGTTGCCTGCGTTCACTAAATGTCAGCTTGTAAACAATCTTAAAGATCCACAGACTGTACGCACAAGGGTCGTTAATTCATTCCTTGCATGACAAAGCTTATGACTGCAGTTTTTAAATGACATGCATGATCTTGTAAGTCATGTAACGTCACTAACGTCTATCTACGTGATAACCAGAAAAAAATTTACAACCCTTTAGCGTACATATAATAATTACGCTAGCATCCCTTGACATCCGCCATAATTGTGTAATCACCTCCCATACCTAACATTAAGCAGAATTGTTGTTTCGGTGGGCAATGACGTGCATGCGTTATAACCATTACTAAACTATTGTGGAGTAGGGGTAGGTGATATTTATCAATATTTAGTGATATTAAAGACATAAAACGTCGATATTTTTCATCAATAACTTACATCCTTGATAACACCGCATCGATCTTTTTCGTAAAATATCTAAATAATAATATCAAAAGAGTTTTAAATTGAATTTCTGGGAGAATTTGTGAACCGTATAGCACATCAAAATATTTATAGCACAAATTTGTTTTCTTGACGGAGCCTTAACACGGAATACTATTGACCGTATATGATATTGTACTCAGTATAACAGTAGCATAAGTAGGTACACACACATACATCTAATCAACTGTAAAATTGATATGTTATCGAAATATTGATGACATATAATTGCAAACGAAAAAGAATTACATACTGTCTTCCTTACACTTATACGTTGTTAGCGATACCTCATACCTCAAATATCTAATGGAGCTTACGGAACGCACCTTAAAGCTCAGATATATCAGAGGTAAATCAATCTATCGGAAAATTGCAGAAATCTATTAAAAATCTCACCCTAAACCAGTTGTGCGCATGCGCAGGAGGATTGTCAGGATACCTCGCAAGAAAAAAACCTTGGTAGGATACCTGGTATGATACAAGGTATGATGCAAGGTATAATTGCTACAGCAAAAATATAAACGATGTCAGGCTGCTCAAAAGTGACTCTAGTTTCATAGAAAAATTCAAATAAGCTAAATAACCAAGACCGCATGTAGCCAAGTATCTTAAATCCCATGCGTTTTAACCCAGTAACCCGGGGGAAAGCACGTAAATGATAGTATAAGCAAATGAATGATTATAAAAATAACATAACCTTAATTATAATTATTTAAACCCAGTTGACCGCGGCACAGCAAGTAAATCATATAGTAGATAAATAAATGTATAAAAAAATAACAACATGGCCTAGATCTCACGCTTTTCTATCCCGTAAGCCAGAGGACAGCAAGTTAATAGTTGATGAGCTAAAAATTATTACAAACATAAAAACATAACTTAAATACTCAGCTTATCAACTAAGTGACCCCAGGAGAATCAAGTTACTATTTCTATGAATTACATTATTATAATAATAACAGCATAACCTAAATCCCAAGTTTTTAACTCAGTAATCCGGGTTACAGCCAATTAAGAATATAATAAATAAATAAATGATTACAAAAAAAACAAGATAATATGAATCACAACCTGTTGATCCCAGTATTTCTAAGGACAGCCAGATGATAATAGATCAATTAAAAAGTTATTATTAAAATAACAATACAACTTAAACCCCGAATTTATCAACATAGTAATCAAAAAGACAGCAAGAGAATAATAAAATATGTGAATAAATTATAATAAAAATACCATCATGACCTAACGCCCAAGTTTTTTACCAAGTAACCCATGGCACGTAAATCATATAACAAGTAAATGAATTATCATGCAATTAGAACATAACCTAAATCAAAAGCATTTTAATTCAATAATTTAGGGAAAAGGTAGTAATCAAAATAACAAGTAAATCAAGAATCATAAAAAAAAGAACATGACCTAAATACCAAGCTTTTCAACCAAGTAACTCAGGTGAGAGCAAGTAAATAATACAATAAGTAAGCAAATGATTATAAAATATAAACAAAACCTCCACTTCCAGCTTTCTAACCCAGTTACCTGAGGGACAGCGAGTAATTATTACAGTAAGTAAATAAATGATTATAAAAAAAACAATATAACCTTAATTCCAAGCATTACAACCAAGTATCCCGCAGGAGAGCGAAAAAATAATATAGCAAGTAAATAAATTATAATTTTTAAAACAACATAACATTAGTTCTAAGCATTTTGCCCAGTAACGCGGGGGAAAGTGATCAATTGATACAGTAAGTGAATAAATTATTATTAAAATAATAACATAACCTAAATTCTTAGCTTCTTCACCCAGTATACCAGTAGAGAGAGCGAGTTAATATTGTAGCATGTAAGTAGTTTATAAGAAAAATTACAAGATAAGCTAAATAAGCTAAATCCTAAGCTTTGTAACCAAAATACCAGTGGGCAAGTGAGTTATTATTCGATAATCTACTAAATTATGATACAAACAACATTAAAATTCGTATCCCGAGCTCTATTACCTAGTAACTTAGGCGACAGCGAGAAAATATTATAGTAACTAAATAGATTATTTAAAAAAAAAACAAGATTAGCTAAGCCCAACGCCTTTTAACCAGGTATTTCTAAAAAAGCAAGAAAATAATTCAGTAAACCAATACTTTATCATATTTATGATGCATTATAAATACAGCAGATAAGAAATTAACAGATCTCCTATACTAATTATCCCAGTAGTCCAACAGAAGCAAGTTAATGTAAATAATAACAATCATTATAATATTAAGCACATAACCTAAATTTTAAGTTGTTTAATTCAAGAACATATTCTAAAAAATAAATAAATGATTATGAAAAAAAAATATATTCTGAGTCCTAAGGTTCTCAACACAGTATCCTCGAGAAAGTTAATATTCAATAAACTAATAACTCATTATAAAAATAACTATACATCCTCAATTCCAAGCTTTTAAAACCAGTAACCAGAGGGACAACATAAGAATAATAGTATAAGTAAAAAAAGAAACAATAATATATCAACATGAGCTAAATTCTAAGGTATAACCAACTAACTTTGTGGACAGCGAGTGAATAATACAACAACTAAATAAATTATTAAAAGAATATTAACATAACCTGAATTTAAAGCTTTATAGCCTAGTAATTAAAGAGCAATAAGTAAATAATCAAATAAGTGAATGAATTATTATATGAATGACAAGATAATGCAAGGTTTCTTGGCTCGTAATTTAGAAGGCAGCCAATGAATGATATAATAAGTACATAAACTTTCATTCAAATAGCAACATAATTTAAATGCTAAGATTTTAAATCCAGTATCTTAGGAGCATGATGTAGATAATATATTAAGTACATAAATTATCATGAAAAAAGGAACATAACCAAAATCAAAAGTATTTTAATTAAGCTACTCAGGGGACAGCAAGTGAATCATATAAGAAGAAACTACATAATATTAAAATCAACAACATAATCTACACCACAAGCATCTTAATCCAGTTACCTAGACGACAGCGTTATATGAATTGATAAACTAATAAATTATCATAAAAATAACAACCCAACAGTAATTCTAGTCTTTCAAACTCAGTAACTAGGACATCAGCGAGTTTATAGTAGATGAACTAATAAATTATAATAGAAATAACAACATAACTTAAATCCACAGCTTTTTTAACTAGTAACTTGGAGGACAGCAATTAATTAATATAATAAATAAATAAATAGTTATTAATATTTAAAAAAAACCATCTATCCCGTGCTTTTTCACTTTATTATCTTGAGAGCAGCGAGTTATTAATCGACAAAATAAAAATTTATTATGAAATTAACAATACAACTTGAATTCCAAGCTTCTTAAGTAAATATCCCGCATGCCGCGAGACAACGTGGAAATAATATAGTGTGTAAGTAAATTAATATAACTATAGCAACATAGCATAAATTACAAGCCTTATTTTTCTAGAAACGCGGAAGACAGTAAGTAATTGATTTAGTAAGTAAATGGATTATTATAAAAATAATAAGATTAGATAAATTTCTAGCTTTCTAACCATGTACATTGTAGAAAGGCAAGTAAATAATCGATAATCTAGTAAGTTAATTCACAAATCAGATCATAAATTAAATCCCAAGCTTTTTTCACTTTGTGACGGGGGGGGGGGGGGGCAGTGCTTAAATAATATAGTACCTAAATAGATGATTATAAAAATAACAAGATAAGCTGAGTCCCACGCTTTATAAATAAGTTACTCTGGGAAGAGCAAGTAAATTATCGTTAATCTAATAAATTGTCATATAAACAACATAACACAAATCCTAAGCTGTTTATCCCAGTAACTCTAAAGACATAAAGTTAATAATAAATTAGATAAAAAATTATCGTACAAATAATAAAAATTCCTAAAACCCAAGAGTTTAACACAATAACACATAGTACTGCAAGTTTAAAATCGATGTACTAATAAATTACCGTAGAAAAGAAAATTATAACTTGCTTTACAAGTTTTTTAACCCAAGAACCTCTGCGACAAAAAGTGCATATTAAATACACAAATACAATAATATAAAGAAAACAACATAACCTGAATCCATTCTTTGTAACCAAGTAACTTAAGAATCAGCGAAGTAATAATATCAAAATAAAAAAAAAACCATAATAATAAGAAAATAACTGAAATCCCATGCTTTTATACCAAATTACCAGGAGGACAAGGAATTATTAATTGACGAACTGAAAAATTATTATACTAGTTACAACACAACTTGAATCCGAACATTTTAAACCCAGTATCCCGGCTGGCCGCAGACCGGTATTTCAAGTAAATCAATTAGTATGAGAATAGTTACATAACCATAATCTTAAGCTTTCAACCAAGTAGCCCACAAATAGTCATGTTAATGCTGTAACAAGTCAAAAAAGTATCATAAAAAAGGAACAAAACCGAAAGCCTAAGGTTTTTAACCTACAAACTTGGAAAACAGCAAGTAAATAATACAATAAGTAAATAGATCATTATAGAATATCAATATAACCTAAATTACAAGCCTCTTGACTCAGTAAAGCGGGAGATGGTAAGTAAATGATATAGTATGTAAATAAGTTATTATAAAAATAGCAAGATAAGTTAAGTCCCCACTTTTATAACCTTTATTTAACCTTGTAACTTGTGGAGATGCGAGCTAATGATCAATAAACTAGTAAATTATTATACGATTAAGATCGTAACTTTAATCCCAAGCTTCTTTACCTAGTAATCCGGGGAACAGCCATGGTTAATATAGGGAGTAAATAGATTTTCATGAAAATAAGAAGACAAGCTGAATCCTACACTTTATAACCAAGTTACCATGAAGCGAGCGGAAGGAGAGAAAAAAAATATCATAAAAATAACAAATTATCCTAAAACCAAAGCGATTATCACGATCACTCATGAGACTTCGAGTTCTTAATCGAAAAACTAGTATGTAATTATAGAAATAACAATACAACTTTATTTACAAGCTTTTTGACCCAATAACCTCTGCCACGACGAGTTAATAATAGGTACACTAATAAAAAATTATAAAAAAAAACAGACGTACCTTAAATAACCAGATTTTATATCCAGTACTCCAGGAGATAGCGAGTTGAAAGCTCATAGAGTAATAAATTATTATAAAATTTAAACGGATCCTTAATCCAAAGCTATGTGGCCTAGAAATCCGGGGGAAACCAAATTAATATTAATAGATGTTAAAAACTTATTGTAAAAAAAAACCACATAACTTTGATCTCAAGCTTTTCAATTAATCAACATAGGGGACAGCAAGTTAATATTATAAATAGGTTAATAATTATTATAATATTACCCACATAACCTGAATCCCAAGCTTTTTTACCTAGTAAATTAGGGGACAGCATGGTAATTATATCGAAATAAATAAATAATTATAAAAATAGAAAGATAACATAATTCCCATGCTCTTTTACCTGATAACCTAGAAGAAACCAAGTGATTAATTGACAAACTAAGAAATTTTTATACTAATAACACCATAATAGTCTGAGAGCTGGCTCCCGATAAAGTGACATGCTTCGGTGCAAGTAATTTGTTGCACGAAAAATGTTCGATTGCTTATGCCAAATTAGTAGCCAGACCGTCAGATGGCAGTCTAGAAGCTAAAAGCGTTAGCAAGCGGTCAAAGACGTAAAATTTCCGAAAAAAAAACTGTCAAGGTGTATGGCTGAAAATTTACATAAATTTTGATGAATATATTACAAATTAGGAAAACAATGGTCAGAAGGGTAGGTGGAAGCAAAAGAGTCGTCACAAGCTACAAAAGTTGGAAAAGATGTCGGTAAATTTACATGTTAAGGTGCACTTCTAACAATTTGCATTTATGTTTCTTGTATAAAAACAAAAATGAATACAAAACGTCAGGAGGCTTACTGAAAAAGATCTCGAGAAAAGGGGTTTCAAAGCGCAAGAGCGTATTGCGCCGTGCGATGCTACAGCCAGCTAGCTTGTCCCTTATTTCTCGATTTTTACACTGTACCTGTTTGATTGCAGTTCTGAAAATTAATCGAGATGTTTTTCAACGACTGCAAGATTTATTCTCCTAGTGTCAGAAGTACATTGAGTAAAATTAAATTATTCAACTGAAATCGTTTCAGATCTATCTAATATAAAAGAAGTATAGGAATTATGTACACATATACTCAGCGTGCAAAGCATTGAATATAGTAGTATCTACAGAACGAGCATTCGCATTTCAATTTCAAATCTTTTCGTCCTTCTTTCTCTCTTTCTTCTTTCTTTCTTTCGGTCTTCTCCCCTTCTCTACTGCAGAACGACCGTTTATAAGTGCTCTTTAAAAAAAAAAACCTACAGGGGCGACGACTTTTTCGACAGAAATACCGACGCCATTCCAGCATGTGCCTAGAAACTGTTAGTACGTCTCAGATTAATACTAAGTGCTTCTGTCTTTCTTGCTCTTTAATTTTTAAAATGAGTTCGCAAATATTTTGCGTGTCTAAGTATCAAGGTGTTTCGGTTAAAGTAATTAAATTTACCGAAGAAAATATGAAACAGTGTCGTGAAAGACTCCAGATTTGCTTAGCTTTAGACATGAAATACAGCGACGTTGCTTTTTCTGACCACGTAGACGATGTCTCGGGCTATCATTCTGCGTGTCAAAAAAATTGTTTGGCTATTACGAAAAAATATTTTGAAAAATGCGACAGTCTACAGACAAACATTGCAGAAAACGTTAACACGTATGCCCTTGCGGGACCTTCCTCATAATTTACAAGTACATTAGGTAATTTAAATACTTTTATTACTAACTTATGATGTTGAGTACATCTAAGCTAGTATTTTAAAGTTAACTAACAGATGTTACTCTGCAACACGCAGAAAAATATTTTTAAGTTCAGAAAATAATTTATTGAAATTATAATATACACGGAAGCCATGATAAGTTTAAGAGCGGCGCTGTTCGTGGTCTTTATTATTATTTTAATATTGACAGCGCTTCAACTGCGCGTGGGCAGCTCATTTCTAGTCGAACTGTATCAAAATTATAAAAAAAAAAATTACCGAGCAAAGGCAAATTATGTAAGTCACATCTTTTCTTGTTCGTTGTGACGTTGCTCGGGACTTTGTTTTTTTGAATAATATTAATATAATTCGACTAGAAATGAACTGTCAACATGCAGTTGAAACACTGTCAACATTAAAATAATAATAAAGAATAGTACAGCATCGCCCTTCAACTCACTTTATATAACCATCGCTGTTCTTTAAGTCTTCCGATTAATTTGTAATATACACGTCTAGAATTTGCCTAACGAAAAGTTTAAATAATGTTACACGCGAGACGAAAACGAAGCTCCAGATTTAAATTACGTATGTTTTGATACGAGCCATATTTACGAGCAATTTAAATCACCTCAAGCTACTCTTACTATTATTCACCTTCCAGGAGACATGGAAAGTGTTTACAAAGCTGAGAAATGCAATAAGCGTGCAAATGACGATAAGCAAGCAAATAAGGATGAGTAAGCAAGCATCGACGAAAATGTACTCGGGGAAAGTAGCAAGAAAATTATTTTTATTGTAACAAGAGCCGGAAGGTCCACAGTTATCGCATGGTACCTCTACGCGTGTCGAAATTAAAAAACTCTGGAACAATATTCTTGAAACTGCAAATGCTTGTGAAGACCGTAAAATTAAAAGTAAATTAGACGCGTTGGATTTAAAAAAGCGTGATTTACTACTATAATCCGTACAAAACGACATATCTGGAAAAAATGTTTGGAGCAGACTGTTAATGCTGACGCATTAAGGCGATTGACGGGCATCACTGGTTTTACCAATTCCATATCTGCAAGACAAAGGTGGGCAAAGAGTCACGGCATCAGATCGACTATAATTTGTAACGCATTAAATATTAGCGGGATAAAACCTGTACAGAACACAACCTCTAGCTTACAAAAAAATAAAATTTAAAAAAATTGTTCAAGTTTAAACGTATTTATTGATGTTTTCAAAGAAAATATTAACCCTTTTGATTTCGAGAAAATAAATAGTGATTTTTCGTAATGTATATACTAGTCGCAGCGTGCCTAAGACTGTAGCTGATTTTCTTTTAGACGTTGAAAAAAAGGGTCAGGAACAGCCTGATAACTTTATATCCGAATTTTTGAAAGATCCTGGCAGATTTAAATATGTTATTAAAAAAATTAAATTATTAATTTTTCGACTTGCAATGAAACACCGAAAATAGTAATCGATCATAAAATACAAGAAGTTCGCATACAACGAGATTGATCCGGCCGAATGTTAGGAATTTCGATGCAGGTAGCGACAGATGTAGAGAAAACTTTTGCGTACCCTATGACTCCGATGCCTACTTCCTTCTGTCATTTAGATGGCGTAATATGTAAGACCGATAAATCAACTTAAATGAAGCTTCTGCAAAATGAAAATCATGTAAGTCCTATGCCAAATCGCGTTGATGTTATCATCGTAGATGGCTTTTTTTTACATCATGAACTCTTTTAATTTGCACAACATATCAGCAAAAATTTACATTGAACTAGGAGTTTTAAAACATCGACGTATTATTAATGTTAGTGCGCTTCGCGAGTCCTTAGGTTCAGACCTCTGCAAAGCATTACCAGAATTTCATGCGTTAACGGGCTGCGATCAAATTCCGACTTTTTTGAGAAAAGTCGGAGAACGTTTATTTCAATTGTTGTCGAGAATCAAAGAGTTTTAGAAAGCTTTTTCTGATAGAGATACCCTATGCGATGTAGGAAATACGTCTGTACTTGTATAATCTTCTGTTTGTTGTATGTACGGCTATGAAATACACTCTAAAATCGATACCGTTAGATTTTAAATGTTTCTTCGAAATTATAAATAAAACATACTCATTAAGCTGTTGTAAAAAAAAATTTTTTCAAGTTTGACGCGTCTTGCTTACCTCTTTGCTACGCTGAACTTCTACAACATATTAAAAATCTCGCTACATTGCGCACTTGTGGAAGAATGCTACATCATTAGATCCGATAAAATTTAAGCCGAAAACGTCAAGATGGACGTTTGATAGAGAAAAGTGTGACTTGAAATATTTTAAAGGATCACAAGTGCCACCGTCAGTTGAAGATGCAATTCTAGAGGAAGGGAGTTCGAAAGGATTTAATCGCTATTCTTGATGTTGTCTGTAATTTTTTCAATTTGTTCTATAATTTTTAATTTCAGTCGAACTCATCTGCATTATGAAATAAAACTGTCTTTTTCTTTAATTATCAGAATTCAACATTTTATCTTTTTGTCAATGTAGATGATTAGAATAAGTTTAGGATGTTTTGTTAATTTTTTATAAGAATCCATATCTACCTTATGTACTTCTGATACTGAGAGAATATATCTTGAAGTCGTTTGGAAAACATCTTGATTAATTGTCAAAAGTACAATCAAACTGGTATAGTGTGAAAATCGAGAAATAAGCGACAAGCTAGCTCGCTGTAGCATCGCACGGCGCAATACGCTCTTGCACTTTGAAACCGCTATTCTCAAGATTTTTTTAATTTAGCCTTCTGACGTTTTGTATTCACATTCGTTTTTATTAAAAAAACATAAAAGCAAATTGTCAGAAGTGCACCTTAAGTTGTAAATTGACTGAAATTTTTTCTAACTTCTATTGTTCTCACGATTTTTTTGCTTCCACCTACCCTTCTGACGATTGTTTTCCTAATTTGCAATATATTTTTCAAAATTAATGCAAATTTTCAGCCATGCACCTTAACAGCTTTTTTATTTTGAAATTTTACATCTTTGGCCGCTTGCTATCGCTTTTAGCTTCCCAACTGCCTTCTGACGGTCTGGCTACGAATTTGGCAGAAGCAATCAAATATTTTTTTTTGCACCAAATTACTTGCAGTGAGGCATATCGCTTGATCGGTAGCCAGCTCTCCGTCTATACTTCAATCCCGAGATTTTGAGCCCAGAAACCCAGCTAGCCGCAAGTCAATATTTTCAGAAATCAGTTATTATAAGAATCGCAATATTACCAAAATCTCGAGCTTTTAACCAAGAAACCCACAAAACAGCATGGAAATACTATAACAAGTCAACAAAGTACCAAATAAGGGTCATAACCTAAATCCTAAGGTTATTAACCTAGTAACATAGACAAAAGCCAGTGAATAATTGAATAAGTTAATACATCATTATAAAATCACAGCATAACCAAAACCACCAGCGTCTTGACCCAGTAAAGCGGGGAATAGTAAGTAAATGATATAGTAAGTAAATTAGTTAGTATAAAAAGAACAAGATAAGTCAAGTCCCCACTTCTATAACCTTTTAACTTGTGGGAATACAAGTTAATATTCGATAAACTAGTAAATTGTTATACTAAAAAGATCATAACTTTAATCCCAAGCTTTTGTACCATGTAACCCGAAGGACAGCGCATTATTAGTATAGCAAGTAAATAGATTTGTATAAAAATGAAAAGACAAGCTAAATCCCACTCTTTAAAACCAAGTTACCGTGGAGAGAGCGAGTAAATATTCGATAATCTAATAAATTATCATACGAATAACAACAATACTTAAATTCTACGCTTTTTAACTTAGTCACTCAGACAACATAAAGTTTATATGATATTAATTTAAAAAAAATAAAAACATTAAAATATCCTTTAAACCTAAGAGTTTATCACGATAACTTATGAAACTGCACGTTTAATGTATAAACCAGAAACCAAAGGGACAGCCAGTTTAGAATAGATAATGTAATAATTATGATAAAATTAAAATATAACTTAAATCCACAGCTTTTTAGCCCAGAATCCCGGAGGACAGCATGTTTATAATAATAGAGGTAAATAACTGATTGTGGAAAAAACCATATAACATAAATCTTAAGTATGTTAACTAATCGACCTATGGGACAGCAAGTTGATAATGTACAAAGTCAAAATATTATTATCACAATACCAAGATAACCTTAATCTTAAGCTTCTTAACCCAGTAACTTAGAGGACAGTATGGTAATATTATCGATATCAATAAATAATTCCAAAAATAAAAATATAACGAAAATCCCATGCCCTTTTACCTAATCACCTAGAGGACAGCAACTTATAAATCATCAAACTAAGAAATTAATATACTGATAACAACATTGCTTTAGTTTCGAGATTTTTAACTTAGAGTCCCGGTTGACCGCGAATCAATACTTCAAGTAAATCAATAATCATAGTAGTCGCAATGTAACCTAAATATTAGGCTTTTTACCAAGTGACCCACAAAACGGAGTAAATGCTATAACAAGTGAATAAAGTATCATAAAAAGGGACATAACCTAAATCATAAGGTCTTTTACGTAGCTACTTCGAAAACAGCAAGTACATAATACGATAAGTAAATACATCATTATAAAATAACAATATAACCTACATCACAAGTTTGTTGACCTAGTAACGCAGTAGATAGTAGGTAAATGATATAGTAATTAAATCAATTACTATAAAAATAAGAATACAACCGTAGTCTTCAGTTTCTCTATCTAGTCACTGGAGGAACAGTAAGTTAATACTATATTAACCATATAGATTATTATATAAATAACAAGATCAGCTAGATCTTAAGCTTTATAATCAAGTAACATATAGCAAATAGAGTTAATAATCGATAAAACAGAGAAATAGCAAGAAAATAATCTAGTAAGTAAATACATTATTATTATTATAACAACATAGCATAAATTCCAAGCGATCTTTTTCAGTATCACGAAGGACAGTAAGTAAATGATATAGTGAGTAGATAAATTATTATGAAAATAACAAAATAATAGGATATCATTAAAATAACAATATAACTTAAATTTAAAACTTCTCAGCATAGTCACCAGAAGGACCGCAAGAAAATAATAAAATAGGTAAATGAATTATTGTAAAAATACCATCGTGACCTAAGTCCTAAGCATTTAATCAAGTAAGCCATGAAACAGCAGGTGAATAAAATTGCGAGTAAATAAACGATCATAAAAATGAAAACATTACTTAAATCTTAAGCTTTTTTAATTAGTATCTTAGGGGACAGCAAGTAAATAATATAATAAGTAAATAAAGTACCATGAAAATAAGAACACATCCTAAATCTTAAGCATTTTAACAATGTTACTCGGAGGACAGCAAGTAAATAATATATTAAGCTAATAAATAATTATGAAAATAACAACATAACCTATATCGCAAGCTTCTCGACCCACTTACCTGGCAGCGAGTAAAAAATATAGTATTTAAATAGATTATTATAAATATAACAAGAGACGCTTAATCGTAAGCTTTATAACCAAGCTACTCGTGAAAAAGCCAGTTAATAATCCATAAAGTAATTAAGTATTATATAAACAAGACCATTACTTTAATCCCCAGCTTTTTTACCTAGTAACCTGATGGACAGCGAGTGAGTTATATAGTAAATGATTGGATTATCATTAAAAAAAAAAGTTAGGTCAAAACATAAGTTAGATAACGAAGTTATCTGTGAAAAACCAAGTTGATTAGTTGATTATCAAATTTAATAAATGAACAACTATAAATAATTGTAAATCTTCACTTTATTCATTATAAAAAACGTTACAGCCGTTTCGGTAACACAGAACCTTTTTCAGGCGCATGTACTGCAAGACTAATAATACCAGGGGTGGCTTAAGGGGGGGGGGGGGGGGAGAACGGGGAGCTCGCCCGGGGGGCCATCAGGGTAAGCCCGCCAACAAACAGAACCCCAAAAAAAATT
>JAPYYV010001698.1:0-23174 GCA_030522625.1 Copidosoma aretas
CATTTTGAATTTCTAAAAGGTAATGACATAACCGTTATCAGGAACTGTAAAAACACTTATACAATATTTTCTGGTCAATTATCGATTCCTAGAATACCTCATAATACAAAGAATGACTTTGCTGTGCAGTACCTGAAAATTCAATAATATAACCTCAAAAAAAAAAAAAAACGGTTTTCCCGATACTTTTCGGACTTTTTTGTTGTACCATAGTGTTCAGCGTGCCGAAATCCATAGGAAACAGTATGTTCTTTAGGTGACGCTTTTTAGGCAAAAATCGGTACTTTTTTAACATTGTTAATTAATATGAATATCATCATCAGATTTATCAACTCCTTTCTATGTTTCTTGGTCTATACTATAATACGTTACTATCTTTTCTTTCATATTATTTAAAATTTTATTATACAAAAAAATCTACCATTTTGGGCTTTTAAGATTTTTTAAGATTTTCTTTTTTTTTTTCAGGTAAATAATCGGTGGGTATTAGGAAACAATCAGACATGCATTTACGTTTGAAGGTACCTTTAAGTAAATGAAAATATTGCACGAAAATCGGATACTTTCGGAATACAAGAAATATAGAAGAAAAAAAAAAACGCTTGGATCAACCTTCATGATTTTCTTTTATGTTCTTAATGGGTTCCTGTTTGAGATTCATAATTTTTTTATAAATGTTATCCTCAGACGATAATTTCTCCTCATCTTGATTAACAGTCGGGGTAATTTTGCTCAGCAATGAGGTTTCGCCTAAA
Organism: Copidosoma aretas; assembly: GCA_030522625.1. Classification (NCBI taxonomy): domain Eukaryota; kingdom Metazoa; phylum Arthropoda; class Insecta; order Hymenoptera; family Encyrtidae; genus Copidosoma; species Copidosoma aretas. Next base: position 756 of record JAPYYV010001698.1, read on the forward strand.
CAATATTATTAAATAAGAAATAGTAAAGTTCAACTTTTGAGCAAGAATATGAAAATATATACATTTACTTTAAGTACATTTTGAAGTTGATTCTTCATTGATTTCATTTAAATTATTGGTCGAGCCACTCGATTGAAACACATTAATATTTTGTTCTTCAAAAGAATCAACATACTCTATTTCAACATCATTTGATAAGGTAAAACATCCACTAGACTCCAAATTATTCACTGTATCATCATCAATAACAGGTATTTGTGTCATCTCTGAATCTTTAATATTATCCTGAATAGTCTTACTACAACTAATTAGAGAACAAACAATGAGTGATATTTCTGTCACGGCTGCAAGTGGAATTTCTTGGTTGATGAGAACTACTTCTATGCTTAAAGATTTCTTAGTTGAAAAAGTGCATAAAAAAAGCATCTTAAACTCTTATTCTTGTAAAAAAATTAGACATAATTATAGTTTGATAATTTTTCAAGTTTTTCAAAATTAAGTAAGCCAAAACAATCAAATTCTAGCTAAAAATGTTGTCACATAAAAAGTCTATCGAAATGTATGATAAAAATCAAACTTTTCTAATCAAATCTATAAAAAAAAAAAGATATAAATAATAAATAAATATTTTTTAAGAAGTGTAAACACGATTGAAGTGAAATAATTGATTCTTTCACCCAAAAAAAAAGAAATGAAAAAAGTGTAAACATGAAATAAATGTAACTACTGTTGTTCTACTATCTTATGATAAACATGAGGTACCAAGAGTCGTATGACTGCGTAGAAGCTAATCCTTCATCATATTTTTCTATGCTCTTGAAATTTACATTCACGTTTCCTTTGAGTCTTATCTAATACTCAATTAAACGTTCGAATGTCTTATTACCATTTCATATTCCACTTGACTCAGAAACTTTAAAATCGTTTTGTACTTGTTGATCAAGAGATTTTTCAAATTCTTTCAAAAAGCCACTACCTACTTGATGAAGAGCTATTTCTGGTGTTGTTATAGCTTTCTTTTTCTTTTTTTTACTGAATTTATCGTAATCTATAGCATTTTCGTTAAAAGGCCATAATCCAGTGCACTTGAAGCCACTTCAAACATTTAAAGCTTCATCTTTCATATTCTCAAGTGTCACTTTGATAACATTCGGACCATGTTCTTTTCTCAGACGACTTATATTATCTGTTTTCCACTTGTTGACATTTTTTACCAGCTTGCTTTGAAAGGTGTGAAGAAAGACACATTTAACGGTTGAGATATGTGGGTTGAGTGAGGAAACAACTTAATAATTTCAATATTGTGATCTATACCAAATCTTATCAGTCGTAAAGAATCATGGGGTGAATGTACATCCAAGTAAATCACTATAGGGAACTCAAACTCATTTTCAATTGCCCAAGGATAAAATACATTTGCTATGTATTCATAAAAAGTCTCAGTAGTCTGCCAACCACTTTCAGAGTTTCCCAAGCCCCAATCACGTGGACAATTTATTAAGACTTTCTCTAGAATAGCACCTTTATATTTGTACATTACCATAGAAGGGGAACGAGTGCCTTCAGCGTTGCACATAAACATGGTAGTGAAGTTTTACTTTCTCGTCACCATCAACTTGCTAATACACTTTTTTTTATCCCACTGTAGTAAATCCTTTTTTGGCTTTTGGACACAACTCTACACTTGTCTTATCACAATTGAAGACTTAAGAAGGTTTTAAGGTGATCAAGTTTTTACATTCCAAAAATGACCGGACTTCTGAAAACTATCTCTCAAATGCTCTTTAGTTACTTCTGCCTGTGCCTTGATTAAATTTTGTGCCGTCCTTAATATATTTTAAAAGAAATTGAAACTTTTAAGTTTTTTTAGTTGCAAATTCAATTGTTCGTGAACTATGCAGCGGATCAAGTAAAGTTTATGACTTCTACTTATACATGACGTAAACTATGTTTTGATGACTGTCAAGTAATTATCAGTGAGTATACAGTTAGTACTATAACTATATTTGTCTGTCAAGCGTGGCTGACCCAATGTCAACGTTTATATTTGCTTGTCATTCACGCATTTCTTGCTCTCCCACTGTAAAAGTTTGTGGACGTGTAGTCCGAGTGTTGCTCTTTTGATTGGTGTACATTTTATTTTTCAAAACTGTGGTGAATTTTAGAGAAACGACAAAAAAAAAAAAAAAGACATATTTTAACACGAAAAAAGGTTTTTGAGCAAAAAATAATAGCACAATGATAACGAGCAGGACCAAATCTATCGTTTTTTATTTTATTATTATTTTTTTAGATTTTTCCCAGGCCGTACGAGCGAGATGGCCACATTGTGCTTGAGCGAAAAATGCGCCGCAAGCGCGAGGTAGCCCGATCTCTCTGAACGCGTTCATATACGGAAGCTTGAGGCGGGCAAACTAGGCAAAGATTTGGGAATGAAAAATGAAAGAAAAAGGGGAAAGAACAGATTTAGATTTACAAATATCATGTTGGGTTTAAGTGCAAACATACCATGATATATATGACAAATGGAGGCGGGATGGGTTAGCCTAGAAATAGGCATAAAAAAAAGGGAATAAATTTACTTTTTTCACGTAACAAAAATGGACAAGAGCAGGTGGCCTTGATTATGACTAATCGAATAATCAACAGACTTAATAAATAAACATAATACAAAATAGGCAAAGAAGTTGAAGTTGTGCATGAAAAAGTGGAGGATTGGAAAACGATAGGATGTATTAAAAGAGCTACGAAGGAAAATAAACTCGATAAAATCAAAGATAATTTTACAAAGAAAAGGAAGACTTTTGTAAAACATAAAATAAGAAAAAACTATATTGTAATTGACAACTCTATCATCCGTAAAGTGAGAAAAAAAGAAAAAAGCAGAGGAGAAAAATAAAGCAAAAAGAAAAAGATATATGTAAGTTTAGGAGTTACTAAGTGATGGACTGTAGCATCTACAATAAAAAAAATTTATATATATAAAGTACACATTGCTATGTAAAGAGGAAAAAAAAACAACAAATTTAGTAATAATAATATTAGTCAGAAATATAGGATTTAGAGATAGTGAAGAGATATGCGGGCGGGAGATGATTCATGTGAAAATATAAGATATTTATGTATGTAAATAACGCACAACAATGATGTTTTGAAGTTCAAAAGGATATTATGCGTTATAAATTATGTTATGTAAATGTAAAAAAAGATTATAGCACGTTTTTGTATGTTCAATTAATTACGTAAGTTACTCTATTGAAAATAATATTAGTACTAATATAAAAGAATAAAAATTTTTCATAGTCATGAAATAAAAAAAGGAAATGTTGAAGTATATAAAAATATGTATAAGAAATAAAACAATAAAATAATAAATTCACATTTAATAATGTTGAGAAAAAATTTCAAAATGATATCTTATTATAAACTAATATCTGTAATTGATTCTACAATAATAAAAAATAACAAAAAAAGTCTTATTACTGTTTCTATAATAATAATGATTGCGTAAATATTGTATACATATACATATGTATCAATATTAACCTTAAATACCAATTAGAGTCATTATCAGTACTAAATAATTAACAATTTTTTATAAATCAGTAAACTTATTTCATATATTGTTTTATATGTTGGCTATGTTCGTTCGAATTATTAGCAAATCTTTATAAGATCACTTTGGTTATCTATGTTTGTACACACATATATGTTTTAAAAAATAAACTTTTGTATTTATTATTCAGACATGAGAATAAAAATATCGAAATATGGGGGTTGGCGCGCAGGGGGCGAAGCCCCACTAGTATATATATATATATATATATATATATACACACCTCCGACCACACGCTGCCGCGTTTGTTTGTTTACCACTCGTTTATCTTTTGCCCTCCTAACTTTAAAATTTGAGCTATTGTAGTTTAATACTTGCTCTTTCGAATGGTGCAAGAAAAAAAATTTTAAATTTTATTTTTTCACAATAACGCTTTGAACTCTAATAGTGATTTTCTTTATGAGAAAAAGGTTAAATCTAAAAACCGATTGCATCATTGGAAAAAGCAGATCAAAATCTATTGATTTGTATGTTTGGATATTATTTTTTGTGAGTTATCCTACTCCGTGAGCGAGTTGAACAGAGCGTGTTTAAGTGGAAAAATGCGCCACGCGCGCCTAGACGCTGGACCTTAATGGAGTTGCTCATTTACTAAATAACAGATCACTACTCTCTCTTTCTAGAATAGCACCACTGTACGTAAACTTTGAGGTCAATTGTTCAAACTTCGCACATAATTTTTTTTGTTATTGTTTGGAATATTCTTCTTAACTATCATTAAGGAAAATTGTGGTTAAGCTTTGTCACAAACAAAATTAAAGGGTCTGGACGCTCCACAGCTGAGACTGCAAGGTCAAGCATGGAAAAAATTTTTGTTCACTGTACAATAAATTTAGAAATGTTATTCCGGATATCTGCAACAATTTTTTTTTTTCGACTTGATTTGATACATATATTTTTATGGCAAGATTGTCTAGCTGGAAATAGAAATTGCTTTGATAGATAATAAAATATATATTTGAGGCTTTCTCTGTCAAATTAGCCACCCCTCTTCACACTTTAGTTTTGAAGAACATTGAATGTGCCCAGGCTTATAATTCTTGTTGTACCTTCAAGTTTTTTGTAACGTATAGTGTCTTGTAATATTCATAATGGCGGATCAACAACGGCTGATAGGAAGAAAACATTACGTTAACAAATCATAATTCTTATTAATATTTAAATTTTTTGATTATTTTCCGACATTCGATCGACTTTATGTCCGGCACGCACTCTTAGTTTTAATAACAATGCAATATAGTATCGTTAATACAATTGTAAATTCAACATGGTCGCCACCAGAAAATGACAGACAACCTTTTTTTAGAACTCTTTCGACATAGGTATTAAATGAAAGGGCATAAAAAAAATTTTGTAACGAGATAAGTTACCTTATGTGAAATGCTCTATGGCAGAGGAGATAAAATAGAGGATTTATTTTTTCTGACAACTTTCTTTAAATACCATCAAACTGGTAAACTCTCCTACTCTTACTCTCTTTTACTCCACTAGATTTCACATCGTTACATATTCATCGAAATCGTATTAATCCTTTTCTAATATGTTATGTTACCGCATAGCTAAGCAACTCCCAGAATCTGTTATATTAATAATAAATGACAATACTATATAAATTTAGGATTTTCATCCTCCATCTAAATGTTAATTAACGTGAAATTACTATTATTGCTCAATATATAATCGTCAACATTAACAAAAAAAAACAGTGGAGTGGGGCCAAACATAGTTTTATGTTACTTAAGGTAGACCTTTTTGCTAATAGATTAATTGTATAACTACAACTATCAAATAAGCATATGGGTATTTAAAAATCTATAACGCACTTTTGTCAACGAATAATACGATTATTACACATCGAACTTGCAATACAAACTAGATAATTGAAACATCATTATGTCTGCGTGTGTGTATGTGTGTGCCATTAAATATATCAATTTCGCCTTGGCGGTTTATACCAATATTACCAGCCAGAGTATATAGGCGCTAGCGGCAAATTGAAATGTACCAAAGCTGAATAACTTAATCCAAAGCCATCAATCCCAATGACCCAGTACTCCGAGATATTTCAACCAAATAACGTTACGTATAATAGGTATATATATTCATTAATAACAAGGCAGTAAATAAATTATTAATAGATTATTTATTAATGAATCAATAACCTTAACCCCAATGACCCAGTACTCCAAGTAACTTTAACCAAATAACCCTACGTATAAGAGGTAAATATACTAATCAATAACCAAGCAGTAAAGAAATTATCAATAAGTTATTTATTGATAAATACATAACCTTATTCCCAATCACCCAGTACTCCAAGCGACTATAACCAAATAACCTTAGGTACAAGAGGAAAATAGAATAATCAATTATTTAGCAAATAAATCAATCCCCAATAAATTATTTATTAATACCGAGTACCCAGAGCGCCTAATTTTCTCGCGTTTGAATTGATAACATAATTATTAATAACACAAGAACTAATACCAAGTGACTCAGAGCGCTTAATATTTTCGCGTTTTAACTAATAGCATTATTATTAATAACCTAAGAACTAATACCAGTTAACCGAGAGCACTTAATTTTCTCGTGCTTTGTTAAATAATATTATTTTTGATAACCTAAGAACTAATACCAGGTGACCCAGAGCGCTGACATTCCTCGCGTTTCAATTAATATCATTATTAATATTGTAAACTCCTTGTATATCTCTCCACTTGCTCGATTTATACGTGAAAAAATGATTGTAGGGTGTATCAATAATTTAAATCCACTACTTTCTTCTTAAGCAAGACATCTTTTATTGAATTTTCAGCCTATATTTCTTCTCCATTGTTTTCAGACCTCTTCAGGGCTTCCCTTCGCGCAAGAGCCTCACGCACTACGTACCACTATTCACGTGTTGATGATAACAAATATGTGAAAATACGTCGTCAATAAAACAGTAACTTTTTACAAAAACAACTGTTGACGTGACTGTGACTTGTATTGGCCGAGTGGTACGTGGTACGTGGTGCGTGAGGCTCTTGCGCGAAATAAGCCCTGAAGAGGTCTTAAAACAATTGAGACGAAATATCGGCTGCAAATTTAATAAAAGATCATTTGCTCAAGAAGAAAGTAGTGGATTTAAATTATTGATGTACCCTACAATTCATATAATTATTATCAATAACATAAGAACTAATACCATTTAACCCAGAGCGCTCAATTTTCTCGAGTTTTAATAAATAATGTTATTGATAACCTAAGAACTAATACCAGGTAACCCTTAGCGCTGAAATTCCTCGCGTCTTTATTCATAATATTATTTATAAGATCAGGACTACCAACAGTGAGCTCTGAGCACTTATTTGCTTGGCTAATTTAATTATGAATGCATCATTCAAATTCTTCGCAGCTAATTGATCTACACTCGCATGTTCTTAATATATTAGTTTGTATTAGTTTACTATGAAGTTATTATTAATTGATAACAATTTAAAGGCCTCTTTGTTAGATTTCTTTGATTTCTTAACTTTTTGTATTTATGATAAGTAATATAATAAAGAAAATATCTCTAAAGCATTAAGAATATATACTTATCTAGATATTCCTGCCAGCGTATGTACTTTTTCAATTTTAACTGCATTTTGTAATGCAACTTTTCCATCCTGATGACTGTGCGCTTACTTGCATATTGTTTTAATCTTTTTGTTAAACTATGTATATATGTATACAACTGTAGGTTGAATACATATAGGTTGTTCCGCCGTAAGTGGCTCAGACGAACTCTCCGGTTTGTATGCGTGTGATGAGATAAAATTCATAAATGTAAAGGTCAATATTTATGTAAAATGTTGCATTATTTCTGCTCCAAACATAAAAAACAGCATTTGATGTCGTTTTGGTGTTCAAATTTGCGAAAAAGGCGTCAAAATGTTATTTCTGTCCAGTGTCGCTTTTCAGTTTTTTCACCTTTTGACCCTCGCTGTGCGAACATTAAACTTATATGCCTTAACTGCGGGTACACGTCCATAACTTTGGGGTATTGTCGATCTTTTACCTCCTATATCATATCCAAATTCTATCATTAAGATTACGAGATGTCTGCATACATATACATTTTGCCTGAAGATATAGTCAAAAAGTAGTACATCGCACTTGACAAAAAGCCTAAGTGGGTCGATGCCACTGTATAACAACCGATTTTTAAACTGCAATAAACAAGTAAGCAATCAGCAGTGCCGCTATCAATCTGTGTTCGAAACTTTTATGTTGCAGTGCTTTCGAAATTTTGAATTGTGCGTGGATAAATTTTTCTGTCTTTTGTCTATCTTCATCCGATGACTAGTATAACTTGAAAATGTACAAAATATTTATCGTCTTGTAGCAAATGTCAGCACAAAAAAACAAATGCACAGAGAAAAATTTACATTGTGTCTACAGGCTATACTAGATTTAAAAAAATTAAAATGTTCTTTATATCTGTACCTTTTTCTTCCACCCAAATACTAAGTGTCTCTTATTTCTTTCAGTACATTCGAACTTTAACAAACTTTTTTTCCAGCACTTTTAGACTAAAATATAAGACACGTGACCTAGCGTTTGGACCAACTACCTTTTTTTCGCGAAATACATTGGTAAACGTAGGTTATACTTTTAACCTTAGTAGCGAACTAGTACACTATTTGAGGTGGCCCTTACTAAGCTTAAATAAATGCTAGAATCAAGCTCTATCGACAAAAAAAAGTTTTGTACTATTTTGAGCCTCCAATCAAAAGATACAGCGGTTTGAAGAGAAATAACGTATTTTCAGCAAATATACACAAAATCCTAATTTCAGCAATTTACATTGCTTTTCTTTCAACCGCTGTACCTTCTGATTAGTATCACTAAATAAAACAAAATAATTTTTAAATCGATAGGTTTTGTTCCCAGCTTTCATTTAAGTCAATCAAGAACAATCCAACTGCTCAAGCAGCTTGTCTATACATTGGAAAAAAGTTGGGTGCTACGCTCACCCAAAATCCCTCTAGTGGCTCGCCCAAGCTTTGGTTCGACTGCTTTCTCGGTTTGGGTGAGCAGTCGAACCAAAGCTTGGGCGAGCCGCTAGAGGGATTTTGGGTGAGCGTAGCAACCAACTTTTTTCCAGTGTACGTACCAAAAGCAGAGGACTTGTAGTTTTTGGAAAAATTGACTAAAATTTATGATTACAAAATGCCTTTTATCTATGGACCAAATAACTTTGGAGTGGAACCGCTTTTTATACTTGTTTAGGATGGCATTTGAAATGAAAAAACCTCGTTAAGAACTATTTTCAACAACTGTTTTTTTAGATCTATTTTTGAAGTCGTTTTAAGTCAGTTACGGCGGAATCACCTACATATATATGAATAGTTTTACAAATAAATCAAAAAAATACGCAAGTAAAACGCACAGTCGCAAAGATAAAAAAGTTGCATTACAAAATGCAGTTAAAATGAAAACAGTGCATACGTTAGCAGGACTATCTAAATAAGTATAAACTTAATGCTTATGTGATATTTTCTTTGATGCAGTATTTACCATAAACAGAAAAAAATTAGAATGCAAGGCAATCTGAATTTAATATGTTATCAATTATTAGTAGCTTCATGGCTTAACCAATACAAACTAATAAATTAAGAGCCTACAGGTGTAGAATGATTTGCTGCGGAGAACTTGAATAATGCAATTATAATTAATAAAGTGAAGCCAATAAGTGCTCAGGATTGACCATTAGTAGTCCTGATCTCATAAATAATATTATTAATGAAGACGTGAGAAATGTCAGCGCTCTGAGTTACCTGGTATTAGTTTTTAGGTTATCAATAATAACATTATTTATTAAAACTCGAGAAAATTAAGCGCTCTGGGTTAATTGGCATTAGTTCTTATGTTATTGATAATAATGATATTAATTGTAGGGTACATCAATAATTTAAATCAACTACTTTCTTCTTGAGCAAATCATCTGTTATTGGATTTGCAGCCTATATTTCGTCTCCATTGTTTTAAGACCTCTTTAGGGCTTCTTTTCACGCAAGAGCCTCACGCACCACGTACCACTCGGCCAATACAAGTCACAGTCACCTCAACAGTTGTTTTTGTATAAAGTTACTGTTTTATTCACGATGTATTTTCACATATTTGTTATCATCAATATGTGAATAGTGGTACGTAGTGCGTGAGGCTCTTGCGTGAAGAGAAGCCGAACCATGTAAACCATTTTTTTATAGTGTAAGTGGCTCTCGATTTTAAGAGTTGGCTTTGGAGATAGCAGAAATTTTTGGGAAAGAAAGTACAGATTTATACTACGAGCCATCCTACGTTGTAGAAAAAAACTTTCTACTGATAAAAAGGGTGATGTGTCCAGTTCAAGAGTTAATTCTACCTGTCTACTGTACAAAAATTACTTGAAATTAAGAGAACTCATTCGAAAAAGTGGTATTGAATTCAAATCGAAACCATGAGTACACCTTGAAAAAAAAATCGTCGGTAAGGAATGATAAAAAAATTCTCTTAAAATAGTTTTCTATTATTAGTATGCTAATTTAATAATAATAAGTTTTGTTTCATTTACAGAGATGGACTTATCAATTTTATATGAAAAACCCGTTTTAGATGATATTATGAAAAACGAAATTGTAGAGGTTTGGATCAATTCGTACCAATACAGAAAAGATAGCAATTATAAAAATTGTCAAGGTCAAGAGATATCAGAAATATATAAAGTATTGTTTTCACAACAGGGTCCTCTACTGGTAAAAACCATAATTATTTGATAATTTGTTTACTGAACATTATAGTTAATTTTTAATAAAAAACATTTGTTTTGCAGATCTCCTTAGATTTTAAAAACGTGTACAGTTATGTAGACTCCTACAAATCTATAACGGATTGGCTGACTGTAAAAAATTAAATAATTAAGACAGAAACACGAATTTGTGATAGTATTTGTAAAAGCAAAAACCAACAAGGAAAAAGGATAATTGCGCAAATACCAAGTTTTAATGTTACTGATTGCACAGAAATAAAAAAAAAATCTAATTACTTTTGCTCAAGAAGCGAATTATGGTATTACAATCTTATGGACAATACATTATCTGTCTTTGAAAATGTTTTTAACTGTATGATAAAATTTCAGAAAGTAAATCAGTTCTTGGATTACATCTATTGCCAGAACTTTTAAGGTATTCATTCAAGTATAAAACTTGGAGGCCAGCAAAACTGGATATAAGAGAGTCGTTAATACATCATCTAGAGGTAAATATATTGTGTACAATATTCCTTCATTTTCATGATTTTTAAAAATAACACGTTTGTTTTTTTTTCAAAATCATAAGAAAATAAACGGTCGAGTTGATTATATGACTAATAAGCTAAAACAGTGTAATGTCTCATCAAAAAAAGGATTTTTCATAGTTTGTGGACATTTACAGGTTATCACGCTGTGGTTGGTGATATCATACACTCTTTTTAATCAGTTATTGAATCTTTAGATTTTTTAAATAAGCTTTTTCTAACGTTTAATTTTGATTATCCCGTTGCGTGTCCTCATCTGTGGAGTTTCTTGCAAAAACATTTAACTGCATGAAAAAAGAAAAGCGGATTGTTGCTAGTCGCTTGATCAATGAACTAGCGGTAGAATTACGGAAAGACTAACTTAAAAAAGTTTAATTCAAGTTTTATATTGATTACATAAATTATTTATAAGTTTATTCCATTTGTTAAACAAATAAATATGAGTTTAGATGAAGAAATTTTACGATTCACATGTAAAATGTACGAAAAAATCAAATTTAGTATGAGTGATGTACAGTTCATAATAAGTAATGTTGAACATTTATTATCTAACATATGCAATCCATTTTTATTAGAACTTTTACGAAACACATGGTAATATGCGAAAAGGTTTCTGAAGAGATCCATACAACTTTCAACAAATATCGTCATCCTTTTGAAAAATTCAATACAGAAAGTAAAATATTAAGAATTTATGAACAATATAAACTCTTTAAGAAACCTTAACTTACTGCGATAAAAGAAAAAATAGAGTACCTTTAACAAAACAAGAATGCAATGAAAATTAAATATGAGACAGTACAAATGCTTCATCTGTCTCTTACAGACTCTTTGAAATTTTTTTTGCAAATTCAAAATCTATTCAAAGCTATGGTTTCATATATTCAATATTTAGAAAACGAATCAAATATTCTTCTAAATTGCACTCAGGTATCACGCTGGAAGGATAATTTAAGTGTGTTAATAAAAATGGAATTGTACTTCCTCTTCTCGTTTATCACGATGATGTGAAAACTAGAAATGCGTTAGGTGCACATGCTGTAAAAAATGAGGTTGGAGTTGTTTATGTAACAATCCCATGTTTGCCACCCCATTTTTTATCGAAATTAGATAGCATCATTGTATCTGATGTCTTTTACATTACTGATAAAAAACAATGTGGAAATGAACAAATATTTAATGCGCTCATACAAGACATACAAATTTTAGAGGATTCTGGTATTGAGATTAATGTTGACGGCGAACAGCATGAAATATATTTCGTGATTGGACCTTTTGTTGCTGATAATTTGGCTTTTAACTCTATGTTTGGTTTTGTGCAGTCGTTTTTTAACACTGTTTGTTGCAGAACGTGCTACGCTAATCGAACTAAAATAAAATCTATGGTTTCAGAAGATGAATCTTTACTACGTACAGTAGATAAGTATCACTAAGACGTTTTAAACATCAATAGTAAAGAAACTGGTATTAAAAACTCTTGTATATTTAATTCGAAGCATGTACATTGCATCAAAGATGAGTCTGTTGATTAGGCCATGTTTTTTTAGAGGGCGTTTGTAGTACCGTTATTGCCAGAATTTTGTTGAAATTAATCGTAAACGAAAAACTATTTTCAATAAAATATCTAAATCTACAAATTAAATCGGTGAAATTGGATTTTGAGTCATCAAACACTCCTCCTCCAATACGTTTGGAGTATTTAAAAGATATTGCTAAGCTTAAAATGAGTGCGTCTGAAACACTATTTGTAGCTCGTTATCTATCTATTTTTATTGGAGATCAAGTTACTCTAGGAAATAAGTATTGGAATCTATATAAAAAATTGCGTAATGTTAATGATCTATTAATGTCTCCAACAATAAACTCATCACACATAAAGCAGTTAAAAATGGCTATAACTGAGCACCATACATTATTCTTTCAATTATTTGAAGACTTTACATTAAAATCACATAGTTTAATCCATTATGCCAGATTAGTAGGAAAAATGGTCCTCTTGTTGGATTGTCTACTTTAAGATTTGAATCGAAGCACGGGCATATTAAAAAAATTGTACAAAATTCATCTTGTCATGTAAACATTTTAACAACTATAGGTATCAGACATCAGCTGAGTCAAATGCACTTTTATTGGTCTCAGTACAAAGATTGTTATACATCTTACGGCAAAAGAGTAGTTGATCCCTTTCTTGAACGAACTTGCATTAAATCCAATAAAAAATTTTCATGTAGCAGTGTTACTATTAATGATTATGCGTATGAAAAAGGGACAATCATTGTCGTTGGTATAGATAGTAACGGTCCGACCTTTAAGGAAATAAATAATGTTTATTGCGTTGATGGTCAAATTTTTTTTAGTTATATGTCGTACAATATCATTGGGTTTGACTCGCATTATTTTGCTTATACTGTATATTTAAATTCGAAAGACCAACAAATAATTGAATATATTACGTTGCCATCAAGAACGCCTTGTGTTATGATAAAAAAAGAAGTGTTTTTAGTGTACACCTGACATAGTCTATGATACAAAATTTCTGTTGCTGAGTGCTCATTCGTATATTAAATTAAAAATCTAAGTATTCTCCTTCTAAAACCCGATACATATAATACTCACATGCACGTAAACGTTAACTAAATATATGTATACATATATATGTAGGCTTCCGTGCGTCCGCAGGTAAGCTGAAATATCGATGACTTGCACGAGAAAACAGAGAGCAGCTGGACCTCGAAATCGTATGCGCAGCTCGCATCATTTTTGAAGCAGATAAACGAATGGCATTGGTGCCATAATGTGTCACTAATTTTTCTCTGAAAGATCTGCCTACTAATTTTGTTGCTGGTTACCTAATAGACAGAAAATAATTTTTGCCAATCGACCTATCAAATTAGCTGGCTAACGCGGGTATCTCTAGCTAGGAAGCAGATCAACGAACGGCATTGGTGCCATAATTTGCCGCTTGAAGAGCAGCCTAATGGCTATTTTCTAACCGATTCCTGAAAGAGAAAGGGAGCACGATTCAGCTGGCTTTTTATTTAATTCGTACCCAGCGTACATGACTACAGATCTACACGAATGCAATGACTAAGGCGATAAAAAAAACCGCTGCCAATAAATTAGCACAAAGCTGTCTTGAGAACATTTTTCGGCAATTATTTAAGTAAAAAAAAATCAAAAAAAATATTAGAATAATTTAAAATGGAAAAACAAGCTATTTTCATCCCCTATAATATCAAATTATTTTGAAAATATGATTATAATCTTCACCCAAATAGTACAAATAATATTGTTTGAATTTTTTTGAATTAAAAAAAAACAAACAAATAATCAGCACTTATTACTGAAAACAATATACGTAATACAACTATTTTGTAGCTAAAATGTTATTAAAGAATATAAAGCCTTTTAATTATCCATATAATATAACTATTTACGAGATCAAAATAAAATGATTTCACTCCAAAAATCATCGTTATAACCACCTTGATAGGGTACGAAACGTCAAATCTTTTTGTAAATCTATATGAAAAAGTAAAAAAAAAAACATTTTGAGCCCAAGATCATCGAAATCATTTTGAGGGTTTCTGAGATATGACTGATTTAAGGAAAAAAATTAAGATTTTTTATGATGAAAAAAAACGACATAAAGTAAAAAAAAAATTGTAATTTAAAATTAAGCTATTTTATTGCTCTATAAGATAAAACTATCAATCGAAATCACATTTATTAACTCTAAAAGTAGCGAGAAACCGCGTTTCAAACATAGAAAATCGTTGTAAAAACCTTAATAAGGTATAAAACTTGAATTTTTTTGGAACCGATACAAGGATATAAAAACCAACCTTTTTAACCTTGAATCATCGAAATCGCTCGAAGGGTTTCTAAGATATGAATAATTTTCTACAGAAATCTTAGTATTTCTTTAACAAAATCTAATCAAAATAATACATCAAAACGATTCAAAATGAGCAGTAGAAGTATTTTGAAGCTTTATCAGATGTTACTATTTAGAAATTAAAATTAAAATTATTCCACTATTAAAAAAGTATAAAAAAAACGTTTTTTGACCATTTAAATCGTTATAAAAGCCTTACCAAGGTATAAGATTAAAAATTTTTTCCGAGCCGCCATGGGGATAAGAAAACAAAAATTTTAAGCCCAGAATCATTGAAATCCCGAGATATGACTGATTACATGCGAACACACAGAAAAACACACACACACACACACTTAGACACACAGACGAACTTTTTCTAAAATTAGTATTTTTTACTTTAGACACTGTGTAAGACGTTTCTAACGTATTTCCAACCTCTCTGAAGTTAGCACGGCAAAAATAGCAGGCAAACAAATGAAGTATAGGATAATTAGCCGTAAATTAACCGCAAATTAACCATGACAGCAAAAAATTAACTGCGAGTCAGGAAACCCGAATATTGATCTGCATGCTAGCTTCACGTGAAGTTGGCATGCAAAATCCGTAAAATCGGTCAGAAACGTCCTAGACAATTCTACCCGGGCTCATAATTTGCCGCTAATTAACCGCTGACTTTACAGCTGAAGATCCAAGAGGTATTGACCATTTTCTTTAATGTAGGAGATTTAGGTTATGTTGTTATTCAATTATCAATTTATCAACGTAAATTATTATAAACTAGCCTTTTCCCGCCCCCGGGTTGTCGGGTTAAAAAGTTTAGGATTCAGGAAACGTTATTATTCGTTCAATAATTTATTTATTCATTATATTATTATTCGCTGTCCCCCGGGTGACTGTGTTAAAAAGCTTGGGATTTAGGTTATGTTGGTATTTAACTAATTATTTATTTACTTATCACATTACTTACTCGCTGTCTTCCTGGTTACAGGGTTAAATAGCTTGGGGTATATGGGTTTATAGTTCTTTCGGGGCACATGGTTTTTGTGGTTTTGTCCATGTAGTTGATTTGAATAGCGCGCGCTTGATCCGGTGCGACATTTTGGAACGCCGGGTCTCATCTCTGCTTATAGCACTTTGGATAGATAGAACTTGTAGAAGTTTTTAAAAGTTTTTATAAGTTTTGAAAATTTCTAAATCTAAAACTCAGGATCTGGTCCCATCTCTGATATCCATACATATTTATCGGAATTGTCTTCGGCCTTCTGCGCGGATTCGTGCCATTTAAAGTGCATCTTGTACACACAAATTCAGATCCCGTCAGCAGACTTTAGCACTGCTAAACAGCCAAAGCACAGAATGAGTAGTCGGTGCAAAAAATTAGCTGACCCCCTTTAATTGACATAAGCATATAGTGCGTTAATATTGAGAAATCATAGTAATGGTGAGTGAAAAATACATTTTGGCAGTTAGATGGTAAGACGCAATTATTTGTAGATCAACTTTCTTGATTCTTCCCTACTTAACTTACAATGTAGACTAATATAAATAAAAATTATCCATGCTTAAGATTTAGTATTTATCCGTATTTCAAAATAACTAGTATAATTGATGTACTTAATAGAAAAACGTATTTATTGAAATATTAACTATCAAGTAAATGTAGGCTTATAAAAAAAAATTATGTTGCCATTTGTCAAAAATGTTATTCAGTTATATGAGTTATAATTTTTATCATAAAAACTATACGATACCACAGATTAATGCACGTTTGTGAAGTTGGCTTGCCACTTTTACACTAGAGTATAGTGTTTAGCACATAAATATGTAGCTTTCTTTCCCTTTTTTTTCAGCCCAAATACCAAATTTGCAGTCGTTAATTTAAGCAAGATAAATAGGTGCAGTGCTAACTCAACAGGAATCTGGCACTGCATTTACGTATATAACAAGAACAGGGCTATATACACAGGGTTAGGATTTGCAGTTTTTTAGCACTTTTTCAAGTAGCCTCTAATTAGACTAGGTGAATGTTTGCTGGAATAAACAAATGGAGAGACAAGGATTTTATGTGACTATTACTAAGTCTGTTCTAGGACCGCGATGTATGCGCCGTGAAATTCCACGGCTCCATGAGCGTAGCGTTAAACTTGTGAAGAACGCATATTCTTAAAGTTTTCGACAATCATCTCACGGCGCACACAAATCAGCTGATCGTTCTATAGTCGTATATACTGCACACTACTGTGCATTCACTGTACGGTATAGAGTGATCAGCTGATATGTGTGCGCCGCGCCGTGAGATGATTGTCTAAAACGTTAAGAACATGCGTTCTTCACAAATTTAACGCGACATTTTACGGCGCATACATCGCGGTCCTTGAAAAAATCTACTGTTGGATCTTTGATTTAGAGTAGGTGAAAATATTTGTGAGTTAAAAAAATGTCTAATGTTTTATCATGCTGTAAGACAAATCTTGAACAATAATTATTAAAAATAATCTTCTGATGTCACACGCTAAAATTTCTACACAATTTGAAAGCTACAAAACCATCGAAATAATTTATCTCTGTTTGTTATTCATTCAAAATTAAAATTTTCTTCTGAAATCATATTTTTTATCTTTCAATTACTATCCCGTTCAATTTGTATAAAGATTGCATTATTAGTTTCGCATTTTGATAAAGCCACATATAATTATCCATAAGAAAAGTTATTAGATTCCTCATGAAGTTTAGCACCGCCGTCGATTCTCTCATGATCAGCAGCACCGCTATCATAACTTACAAGAAGTAGTACGTCGCATGTATTTCTTACAAAGAGTAGCTCTGCTGAGGAAATATTTAAGAAAATTTTGAAAAATGTGCAGTTTTTTTTTTCTAAAAATTATTATTCATCAGCTGTACGAGTATTTAAGCTGCTCGTATATTAAAAAAAATGCTGCTTGATTAATTTTCATTTTAAAAGTGTTCAAGCCCTTAAATTTAATTCAATTTTTTATTTACGATTGTAAATTATAAAATAATGTCTGATATCTTGAAAGAATAATTCTAATGGAAAAAATTTCTTTTTAATTTCTATCTTCATACACGGCTGATAAATAATAATTTTTCATATGTTTTTTGCAAAATTGTTTGAAGTGCCTCCATGACTGAGCTACTCTTCGCAAGAAATACTTAGCAAGAGATATACAGCAATCTAACTGCGATGCTATTCTTTGAGAGAAATCCTCAAATTGCCAATCCAAAAAAACACAAATACGCAGACCTAAAGATTCTTAGAGAGGAAAACGCAAATAAAATATAATATTTTACTGAATGAGATCTTACATGATATCAAAGACAGACGTGAATTTGAAGTTATAAAGAAATTAAAATTAGAGTCTGAATTCGATTAGAAAACTCACGAGAAACTTAGAAACAATGATACATACACAAATACGGATACGAAGCAGAATCGTTCAAGAGAATTTTTGACACAGCTACAAACATAGTACATCAGAAAAAGAAATACAATGTTTATGGTGAGGGATAAATGCCAATAGAATTAATTTTAACAACACAAGTATATGGATACCAAAACGAAAAAATAAAAGACCTAGAAACTTATCTACATTACTTAAACTAGCGGTTTGACGTATGCAAAGGACTACGCCTTTGCATATAAAGCAAGATCGATATATTTAAGGATGCCTCTTATAAAGTACATGTTCATAAAGTGTATAAAATTAGATACAATGACAGCCACGTAATCTCTACAACCGTAACGAAGACTGGTGCAGGTTAGATTTTCTAATGCTATTTTAAATAAAACCAGACAGTCCAAGTGTTGGCATCTCAGAACGAGTCTGCTCATCAAGCTAGAAATAGAAAAGTTGGTGCAGCTTGAGAAGACGAACAAAATGCCGCAATAATCATGACGATCGAACAACAATTCGTCAAATAACAGAAAAACACCAATCAACGATGTTTCTGGCTATCCGGAGCCTGTCACTGGGACTAATCTTCAGGCAGTTGGCATTCATAATACATGTGTCCTGCAACTCTGAAAATTTTTACAATTGTAATTAACATGTAGAAGATTGTTTTGAATCGCTTTTTAGCCCCGATTTATTGATTACTTGCGCTGATTTACATGGCACGTGAAAATCCTTCTTCTATAAAAAAATTATACCGTATCAGTTAACGTGCTCACATTTTAAAACCAGTGGGCCGATTTTGCTCAAATTGAAACTGGATCTTCCTTACATACAGACGAGTAAAATGCTGCAAGTTGGGCTTTATTAAGTTAGAATTAAATATCAAAACCCTGGTGAAACCACGATCACTTTTTTTTTCGTGGGCGAGAACATAACATAAAGCACCCAGTCAGTATAATGATCGTGCCTAAAAAATGGTACTCAGCTAAGCAACGCCGATAAAAGATGTGAGATTGTATGCAACTTTAGAAAGCAAGAATTTTAAAGACTTGGCTAATAAAGGGTCACAAAAATCGACACTAGAAATACTGACTCGTATTTTGCATAAAAAATTATGTTGGTCCCATCAAATGTAAACAAAAATTGACGGTGATGGAATATGTCGTAATCCAGGAGAGAGGACTCTTACACTTACACTTATAGATAGCAAAATTATTTTTATTTTTTTGATTGTAGAGATTCAAGTAATATTTGATATTACTTGACATATAATATCGTGAGATAACGAGAAAAAGTCACGAATAAAATTTAAAAAAAAACAAATCTTCAAAAATCAACAAAATCAAGATGAAAAAAAAAACCATGAATGTGGTACACATTTTTTTTTGTCATACATAAATTCGTATGCAAAGGAAATAAGCAATATGTAATAGGAAAATAGCAAATAATTGGGAAACAATTATCATCTTGGAAAAAAATACATTCCAAAAATAATAAAAATCAGAATTAAATATAACTGATGGTATACATAGTCACATACCTACACAGATCCTAATGAATTTCCATTTGTTTTTATCTGGAATCGTTATTTTGTAAAAAAAATTAATGATCTTTCCGATTTTCGAATTCAAAATATTGTATGACAAAGTTGAAAAGAAAAAAATCAAATTTTTCGGACAATAAATTGTCTAGAATCAATATCATCAAAATAAAAAAGTATCGATGAAATAGATAATTTATTTTTAGATGTAAGGGGGCATTCACAAATTGCGTGAGGCGTTTTTGGAAAATTTTTGATCTCCTTCCTTAGTGAGATATCGTGATATATGGCAAGAACCCCTACCCCACTCCAATCTAACGCAAGATTTTGTAAGTACTTGTTTTTACGCTAGGAGTCTTAATTCATAGACATAATTTGTTGTGCAATAAGAAAATAGTCTTTACTTTTCTGAAATTGAATGAGTTACCTTTAAGTACGTTCCGTAGAGATACAACCCTCCAATGAATTTTTTTGGAATTTCGATCAGACTTTTTTATTGTTGTTACATTAAACCTGTCAGAATTTCAAGAGGTTCATTTGTTTCGTTTTCGAAGTATTGAATTCCAAAGTTCAGTCATTTTAACACGGTCGCGTATGGGTAAACTGATAAAAACTCCGTTTTAGGAAAATTTGCCAAATTAATTTCGACAATTTTTTTAAATGTCACAGATAATGTTATTAATTTAATGTATACCAAGTTTTGCGACGAACATCTGATTTTTTTTACAAATTAGAAATTAAAAAACGGTATGTATATAATTGAAGTACATGTAGAACTGTGGGTATATCTACATCAATTTTGTGCGGCATTGCCAATTCATCACTCGCTGCCTGTTTCCCCCTGCCCCTCAAATGTATCCCCCCGCTAACTGTATGAAACGTCCTTAATAGCCAAGATTTGACAGTAATATATTTAATTTAATATATTTATATTTATGTGTATATATATATATATATTTCTTCCTATATTATATAGTTGTATGAACAAAAGTGAGTCTCAGCCCCCCGCTCCCCCACAAATCACGTAGTTATTCGTTCATTTTTAGGTGATTTTTAATCCGAATTTTTGGGGGATTAGCTCTCCCTCACTCCCCCGAGGAGCCCCTTCTCCCCCCCTACACTGCCCCCTGCCTTCTCGAACCCAGCTCCCCCTCACCTCCTCACCTATCACTGACTTAACTTACTTGATTATAAGTTCATCGGTAGAAATTTATAATTTGGTGTCATCTCGATTTCTCCCTTCTACATGTTTTAAGATTATCATTATATTAACAAATGTATGATAAAATAACATGAGGGTAGAAAACAGTATCTCTTAGTATGTAGATTTTAATTCTATAATATTAAAAAATTCAGGAGTATTGTTTATTCGTCGAAGACTCCACAGGAGTTAAAAAATGATATGAATCAATTAAAACCATTTAATTAATTGGACAAGAATTTATTTAATTTGTTTTACATTGTGGCACTTTGTATGATATTTTAAGCCCTCTGATAAAAAAAAAAAATTGTACATTGAGACCCTTTATAACTTTATACTGTTAGTAATAATATACAGAATAATTATAGATTACGAACGTAAATGAACTACTAATTCATTATTTGGCATTTAGAAAATAATTATTTTTTACATGATGAGAATTTTTTAAATATTTTGTATATACAATTTGAATAGCATTATATTATTTTATCAGACTCGAATTCCAAAAATGTACTTTACACATTATTTAATACAGATGTAATTCTAGTTCATCTCATTGACAAAACTTTTTTACCTTTAAAAATAGAGTAATCATTTTTTTTTTATACAAAAAAGTTTCTCCTGATTCTCCGGGACCATCTATAAAAAAATTGAATAATTATGTATGAATATATCTTAAAAAATCTTTTTTTGATCTTTGCTTGATTGTACATATAACATTTCAGACATACTTGTACGAAAAACAATATCTTTTTAGTTGTTACTTGGTGACGAAAAAAAAAATTGTGTTGGTAATAACAAATAAAATAATTTAAAAGATTTATCCTCTAATCTAAAAATTTTATACGTAAAAGGGCACGATTATATTTAACATTAATAAAATATTCTGTAAAATAGTTTTAATATATTTGTTTTAGATACAATTACCTACAATTATTCCTAAAGTTGAAACCATGCAAAAACCATCTTGTTTGGAATAGCAGTATAAGGCTGATCGCTTCATTGAAAATATTATAAACTCTAGAATCGTTTTACAATGAAACCTATGTCAATAGCATAATTATGTGACTGTATATCCCGCTTTGGGCGGGACAGTCTCGCTTTTTGACTGTCTGTCCCGCCGTCCGCGTCCCCTGCGAGAACAAAAACGTACATTTTTTCCGAGAATGTCTCGCTTTTGTCCCGCTTTAGCCTAAGGAAGTCCCAGCACCCCTTTCCACAGCAATTCGTTCAAACTTTTAAGATCAGACAAGTAGGACGTTTTTCGCTAGGCTGCTGAACGCTGGACCCACGACAAATTATTTGAGGGTGTCATCTTTCAGCGACAAGTTAGCGACAAATTTTAAAACCTTTGTGGTTTCCTTACGCCCCACAGTGTGTCGTTTTGAGTTTTTTTTTTCAACAATTCATAGCTCTCGACAGAAAACAGATATCGGGATGATTTTTTGTGGATAGTAAAGCTAATCA
>JAPYYV010001699.1:0-23169 GCA_030522625.1 Copidosoma aretas
CAAAAAATTCGAGGGCTCAGCTAGACAAAAATGAGTATGTTTCGAGGGGGGGTCATATGATGCGAAACACGTACTTTCGAGGGGGGGGTGTAAAAAATACATTTGAACAAGCATCCGCCATTAATGTCTCAGCTAGTTCACTGCGCAACAGCACACCTCATGTCTTTATTCCACCATGAGAGAGTCCAAAGGTTTGGGCTCTTAAAACTCGGCACTGTATCGAGCTCTACGAACACAAACCCTTGTGTTCTCTCAGCTCAAAATTTCTCTCCCTGTAGCTCGATCGTTTAACTCCTGATTTATGTGTAAAAATCTGTTTGGCTCGGATTTGGTCAGAAAGTATCAAACTGTAGTTTTTTATAATAAAGCCATAAAAATTAAGTTTTTACTTATGGAGAGAAGGAGAGATAGAGAATATTTCTATAGTTGTACAAATCATTTAATATTTCAAAAACTAAATTAACCATTTTTAAAAAACTTTTTTTTTCGTTTGAAAATAAAAAAAAATTTCAGGTTTGCAAAAAAAAAGATCAAAATCGTCCGTTAATGAACAAAGACAATAAGATCACAGATCTGATAGGAGCAGTCGTAGCTCAGTTTGTTGGGACGCTAGCCTAAGGTACGACTGCTTAAGTAAGGCATCGGTTCAAAAAAAAATTTGAAGATTTGCAAAAAAAAAAAATTGATCAAAATCGTTTGTTAATGAACAAAGATACTTATTAATAAAATCACAGATCTGATAGGAGCAGTCGTAGCTCAGTTTTTTGAAGTGCTAGTCTAAGGTACGACTACTTATAAGTAAGGCGTGGATTCGAATTGCGGTTAGGTCGGGTTAACTCGGAAATTTTTACAGAGAGTTGTTTTCGGCTGTAATTTGTTTCTCAAGCCTTCGTTGGTTGTTATGCACCACACGGTGACCCGAGGGTAGGGTTAGTGCGGGCGCTTTGGGTACATTTTAAGTGCAGGGTGAGTAGTTGGGGAAGTGTAAGGTCGAAGGGTGGAAAGAAAGAGAGGATATAAGGGATATAAGTTGAGGAAGATGGGACAAGAGATTATGGGTTATGGCAAAAACTATAAGGGTTATGGGTTACAGACCGGGTTATCGGTTCAACACCAAGGTGGTGGTCTCAGTCAAAATCAACACAGATTGGTGTGTAAGTAAGTAAATCCAAATCAGAGGTTCAAGGTAATATTTAGTACTTACACTGAAAGTTTATTTAACAGTGAATCAACATTTTGGGCAGAGCTGAATGAGCAGATTCGAGTGAGTCACTCAGTCAGTGAGCTCAAGGGCAGCACGCTCTTATGTAAATCAACATGTGTTTTCTAAAAATGGCAATAGAGTGGGTCCGAAGTTTTCGGCTAGTTTGGACCTGATATAACATGTACAAAATAATAGAAATATTCTAAACACTAAATTTTAATAATCCTATTTCACACACTAAAATACCCCGTTTTTCGTGAAATGATCTATGAAAAATTATGCAGTGAAATTTTTCTTTACTTGTATTACTTTTTATATGTTTACAATATATACGTATACGTTATTGAAAACTACTCTATATACGTTTCAAGTAAAAGATAATTCTACTCACGAAACAATCTTGTTACTATATGTTGTTGATCGCTTACTGCTCAGTATAATACGTGTTCACTCGACGAATGACTTTATCACACTGTAAGCTTAGTCGACTGAGTGAATCAGTGGTCAGAGACCTAGCTGATGTGCGCACTCTATACTGCGCACTGAGCTGCGCAACTCATCTGATGTTTAGTTTACAGTGTGATTTAGTCATCCAGCGAGGGAATATGTATTTCATACAGAGCATTGAGCGATCAACAACGGAGTAAGAAATAAGGAGATTATGGTACGTGAGTAGACTGATCTTACACTTGAATCTTAAATAGATAAATTCTTAATAACGTATACGTATACAATGTAATAAAATAATAGGTTATACAGTGATAATGTCGTTTATACTTAGTTATTTTATCATATAATATACACATGAATCCACAGTTAAAAATTTCGTGTGGCTGGCTATTCTTCAGTTATTATTTATAAAAAATACACAAAATAGTTGTACTTCGTGCACAAAGTTTGTGTATAAAATATGAGTACAATGGCTAAATAACACAAAACTTGTGTACTTTTAACAGGAAATTCGTGTTTAATATAATTTACACAAAATATTTACACAGAATTTGTCTGTTTATAATTAAACATATTTTAAACTGTGTACTATTCCAGGATTACCCTTTATTTTTCAAGCAATATTTTAATGACGATTTTTCAAGTACAAGCGAGTTAAACGTTAATGCAATTCTTTTACGATAGTTGCGTCATTGTCTTATACCAAATATAAAGTTCACGGCTAATTACACTGCATTTAATGTTGCAACATTTTCTTTTTAAATTAAAATAGTTAATAAAATCTTTAACTTATCGAACTGCATGATAATTGATGTTCAACAAAAGCAACCGTAAATATTTAAATAAGCCAGTAAATCTCAACATCACCGAACGGAGGAAGATTCTTTACATATCCAACTCAAAAGCAAATATCGATATTAACCGTTCGTGCGGAACAAACGTTCTCCCAGCGCATCCGTTTAAGCATCGTTTTGGCCTGCCGGCAATTCAATCACAGATAGTGATTCCAGCTCGTTAAAGGCTAAATTAGCACTGCCGACTTGAGCCTTAACTGCACCCTTTAGGAAAAAATGCTCCGCTCCGAGCCCGGCCTTCGCTTCCAGAGCATGCAAATGATATTACCGGGTAACGAGGCGCGACTCCCGTGTATTATGCGCATCGCGACTCGCGATCGCATTCTTGGGAACGAGGAACAGTACTCGGCACTGTGCTGAAACTTGTTTTTTTTTTATCGGATGTTGGATGATTTTTTTTAATGAAGTTTTCTGTCGATGACTGTAATTCGCTGTAATTAGAAAACAAAATAAGAAATTCAATTATAATGAAACAAAGTGTAATAAATCTCAAGATTTGTTAAACTTTAAATAGATTGTAGGGTCCTTGAGTCGTTTCAAAAAGGTAGTAAATTGAAGAGTACATTAAAAATTTTCCATTCAAAAAATATTATTGCTAGTCTTTTTTCCCTCCAAATTTCTATGAGAGACTCTTTGATGACTGAGTGGATATTCAGTTACTCGTAGATTAGTGAAAATTCACTCGAAGCGAAAAAAAAGGTGTCTTTCGAAGTAACAAAAAATAAATTCCTCGTTGTAACGAGTCAAAAATCCATTCACAGCAGCGGAAGCAAAGTTTATCTGTATTCAAGTGACCCGCAATTTTTTTTAATCAGTTTGAAAAATTAAGAGAACAATTATTCTCTCGCTGCAGCAATTGGATTTTTCACAATTCATAGCGAGAGATTTACTTTCTCTCTCGCTTCGAATAACTTTTCACTTATTTCTTCGTTAAATCGTCGAATAACCGCAATCGCAACACGCGAATATTCGCACGGTGTTACAAAAACAGAATCATCGTGTGATCACGATTCTGATCTCTATCAGCATTAACTTCTTATGTGCAAACATACCGAAATAAGCCTCCAAACCCGATCCACTGCGCACTCACGCACTCTGCCTCCCGAAAGTGCGAGCGAAAATGGCTCAAGCCGTATACTACTCTCTTCTCTGCCCTATTACTCGCGCAATCTTGCCTTATATTACACGCACGATGCACAAGTACACCAGTACCTATACATATACTATACGCTCTCTTAGAGCATTACGCACCCAGCAACAGCAATCAAAAAACGCACCTTCTCATGTTGTACGTGCGCGCGTATGTATCATCTACACCTATAACCGCCCGTTCACACAAGAGCGTGTATATATAACACGTACAGAGCAACACGAACGAAAAGAGGAAACGCAAGAAAAAAAAAAAAAAAATCCCAAGACTGAAGGACCTATTCTGGCTATGCTAATTTTATTTTTCACACCTCGGCCACCACTACACACATACACACGCGCACACGCGGGCAGCACGAGGGAGAGCGCACGTACACAGTATGACCGGCCGCGTCGTATTTAAAAATTTGCATAATGGCTCTCTGGCATGTTTATGTACACAAGAGCGGAATGGAGAGTGAGGGACTACTACTACTTTCTGCGTACATACGTGCACGTAAGTATATCGCGCGAGGGCAAGGAGGCGCGAATATAACCAGTGCGTGTATGTATAATACGCGGGGATTAAAAGTTCCGTGGTGGCGGTGCTCCCGCATTGTGCGGCGGCGCGCCCGCGGAGATCATAAATACGCGATTTGTCGGGCACAGGGACGTACGGGCCTGTTGCTGCTGCTGCTGCTGCTACCGCGCTGGGGAGGCTTTTAACGTGGCATTGCCTCCTCCTCTTACTTCCCCGGCGCGTATTCGTTGTGTTTCCGATTCTTTTCTTATCTCCTCCCCTTCCGTTTTCTCGGCGCGCACCGTTGCTGCTGCCTTTTTCCATCTCTTTTCGTTTGATACCCGCGGCTGCATATGCGCAGGATGTATTAATGCTTCTTTTTTCTTCTTCCCGCTCTCGCCTTAAGTACGTATATATGCCCGCGCGACAGTCGTACACTCGCACCTTTTTGTTCCCGTTTTCTCGGGCTCGCCGCGGTGTGTTCCCTCGCGTCCTCGAGACTTATTTTCAGTCGCGATTGCTTATTTTCACGCATATATTCCTGTACGTAACGTCGGTCGTTAAGTGCTTGATATGTATTTTCAGCTTGTTTCGTGCGAATCGAACGACCGCGCGCACCGTATGATGCCGTGTGTATGATTGTTAGCTCGTGCACGCGTGTAACGAGTGGTAATTAATTAGGCGAAATTGAGCAATTTATCGGCGCTGACGGTGTAATGGATATTTAGAGCTTGGCGACGATATCGTCGATTCGCCCGATGTGACGCTCGATCGTTCGAGTATTTCACGTAAAACAGATTTGCTTCCTCTTGGATAAGTTTAGTATCACTCAAAAAGGAAGATTTTTTTTTTCAATGTAAGTATATAAAAACGTGTTGCAGGATGTAAAAATGGGGAAAATAGCGATTAAAATAACGCCCACCCGAATATCTCTGTACACCTATTTCATCATTCGTATACCAGGATTCCTTATGTTGATAATTTGACGTCCAAAACTTTTTTTGCTTCCTTGAAGTGAGTGATAAATAAAAATTGAATACAAACTGTTTTCCCGAAATTTCATACGAAAAAAAATTAGCTGTAAGCTATATCATTGTTGAAATTCGAATTTTTTTAAATATACGAATTCATGAATAATAATTAAAAATTATAATAAGTACTTTTATATCCCCCTGATACTTGTAAATACCTACGTATTTTTGACGAAATTAAAAAAAAAATTTCCAGTGCCATTTTTATATTTCGTAAACTCTTTCTAAATTTACAAGTGAGTATTTTATACTTACACGTAATATGTATATATAATTTTAAATATGCATTTTTAGAAAGTGAGTTAAAGAAATATTAAGTAGAAATCAACAAGTATTCAATGGTATCTACAAATGAATTTAAAAATAACTTCATACGAATATACAAATAAGAAATAAGGATGAATAAATATTACAGTAAAAAATGACTTTAAAAAGTTATATGTTAATTAATAGGTTTCGGAGATGGTATTATTGAGGAAGACGTTTAACTATTTTTCTAATTAGCACTGAATGCGATTTTTACCTGTCATACATTACTTTACTTCTTAGGTGTTTGGTAAATAATAAATCACATCTCAGAGGAAAAAAAGTTGGCTCCTAACAAAAGACGCTCGAATTTTGAATTTGATTAAATTTTGATAATCGTAGACTAAGGACTCTTGGTTCAAAATAGTTTGAGAGGTTGATTTTACACGATTTTGTTACTTACAAATTTGAATATAGGGCCTTATCTGCAATTATATTGGTTAAGGCCGGTGTCGAAATAATAAATAATTTGGAGCAGATTTACAATAAAATCAATTGTAGTAAAAAATTAATTTTATTGAATAATAATAAGAAAAGTGTAGCAATAATAATAATAATAATAATGATGATGATAATAATAATAAATCATTGAATGCATGATTGCTTTAAAAAGTAATTAGACGTTAAAAATGGCTTCAAAGACAGAAAAACAAATTTTTTTTAATTTAACACACCCAATACATGAAATAGCATTCGACAGAGTGAGTAAGAAAATTAATAGAATTGATTGATGATGATGCAGTAATAATTTCGGGTTACTTAGAGGGATACTGTGATAAGAACGAGATAGAGGTTAATATGAAAGCAACAGAAATTATGGTCTTTAAAAAGGTAGGCAGGCTGTCAAAAGGAGGGCAATGGTACTGTAAAAACGCGAATCTTAGGGTGGTAGAAAAATACAAATATCTAGAATTCTCGTTTTCAACGAAAAACACGCTTAATTCACAAACAGTGACAACAGCGAACAAGGTTAAAGTAGTAAATTAATAAAGCAAGTATGGGGAATTTGGAAGAGGGCTAGCATAGGAAGCCTAAATAGAAGGCTGTACTTAATAGATAAAAGCCGGGTGTATGTATGGGGTAGAAATACGGGGATGAGAAAAATGGGCACATATTGAAAAAACACTAGCAAGGTTTGTTAAGATGGCCCTAGGGATTAACATAAATACACCAGACTATGTCTGAAAAATGGAGGCAAACAGAAAAAGTTTAGAAATGGAAACAATGAATAGGGCGGGAAAATACATTATACATACAACCAAAATGGGAAAAGGAAGATTACCCAAGGTTTGTCTAAAAGAAGAATCAAGATGTGCAGGAGATTAAGAACCGAAAGAGTGTGTTTTAAGGCGGCAAAAGAGGCTGGCTTTTGAAAGAGCGGGGGATAGAAAAGAAATCTTAGGTTTATTTTAAAAAAAAAAGGGAATTAGTAAGCTAGAGAAGACTAGTAAGGAGTTAAGAATAAAGGATGACCAAGAAATTAATATCTATTTCTATTGTTTGTTTTATTAAACTCAAGATACAACGATTTGATATTTAAAGTGCTTTAATTTATAAAAATAAGTAAAACCAATTTCTTAAAACATTAACTTTGTCCATTATCATCAATCATGATTTGAGAACGCACCAAACCACTTATGATTATCGGAAAACACTTTTAATTTTATTTATTAAATAACTTACGAAACGGGAAATGCAGTTGGACATAGGCGTAACGATATTTTTTTTTATACATTGGAGTTTTTTTAGTTCTCTCATATTATAATAAGCCAAAATTTCCCATATGATTTCGTTGGAGAGACCTTTTGAATTGGCTGTCTCAAAGGCATTTTGCAAAAGTTGATCAACACAATCCATCGCAGTATCTAATACCTTTCTTTTTTCAATTGCCAAATCAATGCGAAATTTCACCGCATACTCGTGATATTTGAGATTGTGCGCTTTCTCATGTAACAAGCTATACTTGTAGCAGTTATCAAAATACTTTTTATTATTTAATAGTTTAACAAGCGAATTCAATGGCATTATTATAATATCGTAGGCAGTCATGTCACCTACTTTATCCACTTTTAACTTATCCAGCTTCTTATTGCAGTCGATAAGAGTTTTTGACAACGTAGGATCCAATTTAAATAGTCCCCTAGCTGGAATCAAATCAGTATTTAAATTATTCGTTCTCAAGTATATAGCATAATAAAAAACCGTAAGATGCGTGAATTCATCCACAGTTCTGGTATGATGACCAGAACAAATGGCTTCTTTCATGACTTTGTTAATCGTTGCATTGTCTTCAAATTCCCAAAATAAGCAAGCAATACTTAAATCATCCACTCTCTTTTTACTAATGGAAAAACGAAGTACGTCAGAAGTAAAGCACCTGTCCATTTAAAATGTTGGATGAGTGATTGTATAAGTGGACTGTAAATATTAATGTAATAATTAATTGACAAACCCATCAGCTCGGAATCCAGCCTCCAAGAGCATCTTGACGATATTGTATTGATGAGTTATGGTGGCAATACCTAACGGTCTACTTATGCCTTGACGATTTTTCTCGTAAGTAAAATTTATGTCAAGCAAGCGATCAACAACTTCTATGAAACCATAGTTAGCAGCAACAACAAGTTCGAGTAGCTCAGGTTTATACTTGAAGTCATTTATCGGGCATAGTTCGACGTTTGGATAGAAAATATTATCAATATTATGAAGTGTCGACTCGTCAACTCTTGTGATATTTGCTAACATCATGATTATTATTCGATGGTTATTTCCGTCC
This sequence comes from Copidosoma aretas, assembly GCA_030522625.1. Lineage (NCBI taxonomy): Eukaryota > Metazoa > Arthropoda > Insecta > Hymenoptera > Encyrtidae > Copidosoma > Copidosoma aretas. The sequence goes on from JAPYYV010001699.1 coordinate 8,270, forward strand.
ACAGCTAAATAGAATGGTGTTTCATCTAAATAATTTCGAGCTCGCAAGTCACTTCCTGTAAGAAGAACACTAATGTTTTATGTGTCGAAATAAAAAAGTTCTTTTGCTCTACGGTTATTCCAAGTTAGTGGATTCCATTATAGTAATTTTAAACGTAAATTATATCATCTAAATTATTTTCACGAACTGTATTGAAAGAACCGTTTTAGATGCGACCATAATGAGAATTATTGTTTGTTTCAAAAGTTAATAAATTTTTATTTACCATTCTTGATGAGCAGGCCAGTAATTTCGGTGTCTGAACTAAGAGCATAACTATTTATAAGTTTCAATGCCAAATGCAACGGTGTTTCGCCGAAGTTATTCTTAATGTTAACATTGGCTCCTTTTCTAATGAGATAAACGACCCACGAAAATTTTTTTCTACGGACAGCTAAGTGCAGTTTCGAGTCTCCTATTCCATCATTGATATTTATGTCTTGCTTGTACAGTAATTCCAAAAGCAAGTCTTTATCATTTTCTTTACATCTGATTGGGTGGCTCTTATTAGAAATTAAATAGTTTAATAGAGCAGAGTGCGAATAGTTTTTATGACTGTCCAGTTTGGATGACTGTTCTAGTAAATATTCGATGGTTAATTCTTTTGATCGTGTTTTAATATTATCACATACATTTAATATACTTTTGTAGATATTTAAGCTCTTTCCACTATAAGAAAACGGAATTAACTATAACATTTAATATGCTCAATGAACATTAAAATCATAAAATCCAAATAAAATGTTCTTATCCATGTTCTATAAGTATTTTTATGTAATCCAAATTACAATCGCAAATCGCCTTATCCAGTGGCGTATAGCCAGAATTATCAACAATGTTAGGGTTTGCTTTATAATTCAACAGCAGCATAATAATCTTTTTGGATTTGCCACGTACCGCATCGTGCAATGCTGTGCGATTGAATGCGTTCAAAATATCTGGGTTAGCTTTATTTTTTAGCAGGAATTCCACTTCGTTTGTCTTTAGATTTTAAAAGGTTCAAATTTTGATGAAATTTCAAATGATTTTAAACGTTACCTTCTCAAATTGAACTGCAACGTGCAATGCTGAATCTTCATTGTGTCCGCTTTTTGCATTTATATCTGCCCCCCAATTAATAAGCAACTCTTTGATGTGTAGACTTTTACCAACTTGTTGACGAATTACGTAAAGATGAATCACATGCAAGGGCGTCTCAAAATTGACATTCCAGTCATTAACACAAAATGGGTCCCTGAAAATTTATCACTTCATATTTAAAGACTTTAAAAATGTTCAGTTTATCCTCACACAAAAATTACCTTTTTAAAATCGCAAGTACTTTTGCAACATCACAATGGATTACTGCTTCGTGAATAGTTTTCGCGCGTTTATTGTACATTATCATTGATTCCTTTCTGTTAATCAGATTGAATTTGATTGCAACAGACAAACTTTTAAGAATAATTTATTTTTATTTCTGTGTTTATTTTGTACTTGAAAGTGAAAAAACTATTTTAAAAATCACGGCCACATAGAGGTATATTTCGTATTTTCAGCCTAGATGTTAACAGTGATGCGCCTGTAAGAACACTCCAAAGTACGAACACTTGAACTGAAGAAAATTAGATGTTGTTTTTTACTCAAAGTATTTTTTAGTAATGAGACTAATGAGTCTTTGACGGTGAAAATTTTGAACTCATTAGTGACACTCATCGACACTTTTATCACATATTGGTAACATCACTTCTTAACATGTATGCGACATTTAGTATAGTTAGTATAGGCAACATATAAAACATAATATACTTAAGAAAAATATATATTAAGGTTACTTAAATGTTCCTTTGCAAACATCAGAGTAATATTCTTAATTAGTGTGTTTAAATACAGGTGTTGGACGACCTCTGACTGTAGAACTGCTTGCAATCAATGGTAGGTAGAAACAAAATAAAAACCCAAAGTCTTTAAACGAAGGAAATTGTGTTTTTGGATTTCTTGACCGAAATATGCGCAAAAGAATCAACTGCTAATAAATTAGCAAAAAGCTGCTCCAAGAACTATTATTCTGTTTTTTTTTCATACAAAAAAAATTTAATAACGTATCAGGATGATTCAAAATAAAAAAAAAAGCTATTTTTATGCTCCTAAAAGTGGGATAATTATAAGATTAGAATTTTTTTCATGTGAACAGTAAACAGAATATTGTAATAATTATTTTATTTCATTAAAATATTATTGAATTATCGTGCATATGTTTTGAGTTATGATTGTTAAAAAAAAAAAAAAATCGAAATACCTAAAAAATAAAAGTCTAAGGAAATAGTGTATTAGAACGATGAACAATGGAAAATAAAGTGATTTGTATGGTTCTCAAGATAGGATTATTTTTTAGATTAGATTATTTTTTTTTTTCGGTCAACAAATATCGAAAATCTGTTTTTGGAATTTAAGAAATCGTTTGAATAATCACAATGAGGCACAAAACTATATTTTTATTATTTAACCATTCTAAAAAAACCAACACTTTAAACTCTGAATCATTGAATTCGGTCACTCAGAAGGTTTCTGAGATATGACTTATTTTACACAATCCCACACACTTACATGTGCACACACGCGCGCGCACACATGCACACACTCAGACATACATACGTACGTAAAGAAATTTTTTTTAAATGATGTATTTACATTCTAAACGATATAAAAAATATTTCTGACATATTTTTGACCGATACAAAGCTTCCTCTATGAGTGCGTGTAATGAACTTATTGCATCCCTTTCTTGAGTGACCAAAAGTTGGAACTAATTTTATTTTACTTTTCTAACAGTTTGTCCACCAATCAAAGAAATATGAGAAATAATAAAATGTGTTTACTTTTTGTACATACTCGAATAGAATAAAAAATACTTTAAGCTCGAATGATGATCATGCAAATTTAAAACAGTTATTCAACGTTTTCCGTTACAAAAAAAGTATCACGTGCAAAGCAAGCAAAGCCCGCAAATCTTACTTCGCATACCACGATGTATATGGATATTCCCGAAATCAAGGTGAACGTAAAAAATGAAGCACAACATACCCAAGCACCGCAAGTTTCGCAACCAAAACATTCTACCTTCGAAGACTCATGGGCACATAAGTACACTTTACGTACTGCGGCAGCATAGCAGAGTCAATGATTCATTCAACTTTCTTATTTCGGAAAAAATTCCCCGAGTCTCGCACGGAAGAGAGAGAGAGAGAGAGCAGGAGTCCAGACGGCGCCGCTTATTGGGCTCAAAGGCCGCAGGGTCAGAGTGCAACATGCAGACTCGTTTCTCGATTTTACGCGCGCACACGTAATACCCTGCACTCAGGACCGTCGCGTTTCGAAATCTCAAGGGGAAATGCGAAAAAAGGAAGAAAAAAAAAAGGGGGACAGGGGCGTGCTCATCGATCATCGCCGCGGCGGAGTTGTGCAATTTCGCGTGTGCAGCGCACAGTGCGGCGCATCGACGCCGATCCGATTAGCGGCCGACGACCGCGCGCGCGTATAATACGAGTAACTACCTTTTTGCGAAGTGGGCGTTAGCAATTTGCAAGGGCCTGATGATGCACGCGTAATATATACAACACGCGCCGCGGCAGAGGCGAGGGATCGAGGATCGATCCTTTTTGCGCGCGACGTAAATATTATACATACACGCGCATGTTACGCGCCACTATGTGGTATCATACACATATACAGGGGGAGATGGGCGCGCATGCATACAAGCTTTCCGGCGCAGCGTAATATATGTTTGCTTTGTGGCTCGTCAGACGCGCGCGCCGCGATGATTTGCGCAACGGAAAGCGATACGTATCTCGTACGTCCCCGTCTTTCGTTTATCCCCTCCGTTGAGAGCTTCCCGTTTCTCCCGGCTCTTTTTCTCTTTTGGGCCTTTTTGTGTACGCATAATGCCCTCGAGCCACGGCCGATCGGTCTCGGAGGGCACCCTTGGTTGTTCGCTTGCAGCCCACACACGCGCAAAAGACGACGGTGCAGATAAACAATTGGCTTTTACTGCAGCGCGCGCAGCGTATTTCGAGGAGTTGACTGGCCTGGGTGCGTTCTTTTTTTGGACTTGTGGGGCTTACTTTTGCTTCAATCTCGGTTATTACTGTTTCATTGGTGCATTTAAATTGTACAAAGCTAGGGCAACAAGTTTTTTATCTGAGAGGATTAGGGGACTGTACAAACATTGGATGGATTAATATTAGGATCAAATTCGAAATGACAAGATTCTGCACGGTACGAGATGTCCGACTCACCAATTATGAAACCATCGAAAATGATACCGAGGGGTCTGGCAAACAAAAGAACAACGAATACACTCTTACGTACACTTTACGTAAGTTTTTCGATCATGGCAGAAATGATGAACGAGAGAGATTTGTTACGTACGTTGTGTGCATGGGGTGATCGTGCAGTAGTGTGGGCCTTGATTTTCGAAGTGTGTTCGCAACAAGGTCGCCGAAAATTGCGGGAATCGGGTGTACGTATATTTACTGATAATGATAATGACCTAAGGATGTGGATTAATAAAGGAATTTTAAAATCACACGTCTGTCAAATCGCTCGCTACTCGTGTACAGGCAGAAGGTATTACAATAATTCATCAATTTTAAATAAGCGGGAACACTTGTTTTTATACCCAGCGCGTTAATCTCACCTTTTTGCCTTAGGAGGTGGGCGCGAAGCACATACTTTGCTGACAATATACTGTAAAAAGTTAAAATTTCCCGAGTTCTGAGTTTCGATCAATAAAGTTTTGACCCGAGTGTTAACCTTGAGTGTGGTTTATATTTGTATACCTTGCCTTAAAAATTTAATTTCGTGCACTTCAGCTACGTCCGAAAAATGCGCACACATAAATGGATGAAATGAATCATACGGTATAAGTACATGCATGATGAAAGATAATTTGAATATACAACTAATAATGTACGTATATTAAAAATATTTTTTTAATATTGTTGGTACTTCAAAAGTAGAATGATTAATCTTACAAGTTACGTTGACATAAATACGAGTAATAGAGTTGGGATGAGCATTGCGATTTTTAAAATATTACTCGATTATATTTTTTCATAAATATCGTGGAAATCGAGGCAACATTTGTTCAGCACTGGATATAGAATAAACAACGAGGTCGGAAATAAATAATATGATGATATATGTATGATACATGAAGTAATTAGTGATTAAAATTTATATTTCATGCATGATGTTACTTAATTACAAAGCATATTCATTCTATATTCATTTAATTGTAAGTACACAGAAATCTCGTTTCATACTTTCGGTGTGAAAATTGTATCCTTGAAACGAAAAACTTTATAGTTCAACCCAAGAATCTCGTAATAATTCTATAAAAATGCATAGATGAACTACAATACATAAAATTAAATTACTTTAAATATTACATATTTAACTTCCAATACAACTTTAATAATTCAAATATAAATATATTTGCGTGTGTGTGTGTGCACCCACACATGCATACGTACTTTAATTCGAATTTATACTTTAAATATTGTTTTCCAGGGGTACTTATGTAGACTGGTATGGTCCAGTTGGTGAAGAACATGTCGCAGGCACTGAAGATCAGTTTGGACCGAGACACGAAAATAGAGCAATTCTACTGAAATAACTCAAAAGAAGAATGAAATAATAGTCTTGGTTTCAGATGCTTTGCACCCAATTTTTTGTTTTCATCGCGTTATGTTGCGTACATACCATGTGCATGAGTATACACTACCAATTTTATAAAACAACTCTCTGAAGTTTGAAGTTCTTTAAATTATGAAAAAATTTTTTAAGAAGCATTTCGTCAAGACCGAGATTTTTGTGTTCATAGGCCTCCAGGAATATAAAAAAATCAGTAGACATAAATTAAACAGTTCTTAGCTTTTTATTTTTCAATCGTTTTACCGATCCAGGAAGAAATATAAAAATAATATATTTTTACATATAATTTGAGCTAAAACAAGTAAAAGATGTTTTAAAGTAATTTTATTGCTATGTAGTTCATGAAATTCAAAAATTGAATTCATCATATTAGTGAATAATTTTTGTTACACATTAAATAAGAAAATTTTGTCCCGAAAAACCATTCTATATTTTGGGGACTTCAAACTGTATGTGGCAGCTCATACATTTATATTCGTGCGTATGGTATTAATCATCTCATACTCATACATTGTTTCCCGAATTCAAGTCTTAATATGGAATGGTATTAAAGTACATCAAGTAAAAAGAACACTTTCTCTGAGCTGGTAAAAATTAATAACAAAATCTTACAAATTCGGAGGAATTAATAAGAACCTCCGAAAAGTTTAGCCGAATTTTTATAAATGCGTTTTTTTCACGCAAAGAAATCTGCACGTATTTCAATTTTTAATTAATGAAAAGATACTACGTTAAACATGTAATATTTTTTACCAATAGCCAATTGCAATGCATGCGACCGTATATCTCTATGATCGGATACAAAAGCTTGAGGATGGTTTAGAGGGTGTTATCTAAGCAGTCGCCACAACCACATAGCATCGAAAATTTTTGGTTACCCAAACGCAGCTGCAAGTCAAAGGAAAAAAGGACATGAACGTTTGCAGCTGATTCTTCAAAATATCGTGAATCATTGTTCTTTCCTTTTTTCGATTCTGTCCATACTCATCGTACACGTACCCACGTAGTCTTACGAAATTTGTTTCGTAAACAAGTGGCGCACCAGCAAAAGCGAAAAAGAGAGAGCTGAATTTTATACACAGCTGCAACGTAAGGGACACTTAATTTGCACTACAATGTGTGTACACGTATCGTAATATTAAGGAGATGCTTATTTTGATCGATATTGAGTTATGCCCTCTTACACAATGTAGTAGCTTAAGCGCACATGTCTACTCGTGACCAGCAATAAAGTGCGTAAGTATGTGTGTATTGGTGTGTGAATGCATTTAATTAATGCAATTTTTCATAAAAATTGCAAATCTCTATGGCTTTATTTTCGTGTCTCATGGTTATGATAATAATATGATTATTGCAATACAACCTTTTCAATTAATGAAGAAATAAAATCAACAAACCAACATTAAAATAATAGTAATAATAAAAACAATGTAATTAAATGAAATAAAATTACAATAATTGAGCTGATCAAGTAATTAAAATTTAATTTTCAGCAGCTGATAAATGGTGTGCTTTAACTTTTAGTTACTCGCATTGTAGATTAAGATACCAACTCAAATTTATTTAATTTCAACTTTTAAAAATTATTTAATGATAATAATTTACATTCATTTAAATAAAAATAACAAAAATTCGTGTGGTTAGTAACGATGCACTAAATAAATATATCAAACAATTATTTAATTTGATCAAAAGTACTTATAATTATGTTCAATCAACCCATTGGACTTTCATCGGTATTCTCAATCTGTTCATTCAATAGAACTGCATTAATAAACAATGAAAATAAGAAATTTTGAGAAGGAAAAACTTACTTTCCCTATATGTTCTGCTCTATTTATGCGAATGACTGCGCAAAAAGGTAGTATTGTAAAAGAAGGATAATGTATTTCTTTTAAATTTGCGCTATTCAGGAGGTTCTGTCATGGAATGATTGTGAACATTGAATAAAATTTTGAGGGATTGTTTATTGAGTTACACCATACTCTTCCTAACAATTAGAGATGAGGTTCACGAACAAAAACGCGAAAGAAAGTTTAGTGAAAGTTGCGAGTATAATATGAGCTCTTATGGAGGGCAGTATATTTTTGACGTTCTTTACAAAAATGAATTTACTTTTACTGAACAAAACAAAATGAAAAACTAACGCAAGAAAGCTTATGTAATTCTGAACCGACGGACATCTCAAAATGTATAGGTATACGGACATATATATATATATATATATATATATATATATATCGATAGAAACGCCGCACAATATGTCATTGCCTATGTTAAAAGCATCGACTCCAGATATTTTAAGGTCAGAGGCAATTTTACAAAACCATCCCTACAAAATGTTCTATTGAATAATATGATTATACATTTTATGCGAGTACTTTAAATTATTCAATGAACAATATTCACTAATAATTGTTTAAATTTTAGTAGTTTTAATAAAAATCCATTTGATAGTTGCCCATTTGACTCTGGAGTCATGAAAGGAACACCTTAAGAAGGTTAGACTGTTTAGCCAGTCGTTGTGGCTCTGAAGACTTTGATTTAGAATTAGGTTCCCAGTGTGTGTAAAATTAAAATAAAGTAACGACCATGCTCTAACCCAAATCTTAACTTTCTTAAAGCAGATTAAGATCAGTTTGAATAATAATGGCTCAAGTGTTACCATGGGTTAAGATCAGATTAGAGTTATAGATGAGCTATGAGGATCCTGAAACACTGTTCCAGAAACTGTGAGGGTTCTGGCTCACATGGTGCTATTGGATGATCGGTTCTGGCTCACCCCGTCCTATTAGATGAGCTGTTTTTGCTGGACCACTTCATGGACGAAGGGAGCCAGAATCGCTATATATTTCGCTGTTTTAATAGGACACTTATAACTTACAATTTTTAGTATTTTTTAGTTAATGATAAAAGCCCAACTATACACCCTTACCTGTGAGGTACAACTGATTATTTTTACCCCTCTGCAATATTTTCTCTATGCATATGGAACCATCCATATTGAGTCTCTTGCGTACACCCTCATACCTCTTGAGTCGCTCCTCTGGATACTTGCGTCAACGGCAATCTATATTTTACAGGATCTTATTCTGGTGAAAGTAAGCTTGTTTTGACCTCGGTGTGGAGGTCAAGATAGAGGCAGGTTCAAACTGATGTCTGGTGGTGGTGTTCCAGAAATCGGTGACCATGGATCTGGATATTCAGCAACAAGCGACAAAGCACCAGCTAGCTTCGCCTCACACCTTTTCTTTTCAGCTCTTCTGGCATGCCTATGTAGGCGGTTTTAAAAACGCCCCAGTGGTCCGTACTTCATAGTGAAGTGACGTTTCTACAACCTATTCGGTCGCGAAAAGTATGGCGCACAGACCTCTATGACGCTCACACAGCGTTAGTTCCACGCGGCACATGTACTTAAGAGTACGTCACAACATGCATTGATTATCCCTTTTTTATTCCGCGTATGTGGGTAAGCTGGAAGTCCTTTAAATCATGAGTTTTTAAATTAATTGCATCAAGTGAATTAAATTAAAAACTTCAAGTATTCTTTTTATTTTTAGATCGAATATTCTTACATTAATTAATTGATACATTTATTCTAATAAGCAGTAAATAACATTTAGATTTGGCGCTAATTCTAGTATGGTAATAGTGCGGTCATATGGAGTCTTATTTACTTAAGATTGAGAGAGGTGGGGAAAATTTAAATTTTTGTAGAACTTCCATATCTTAAAATCATCCTATTAACTAAGAACAAAATCATTTTTATTCAATAACATTCTTATATTAACTATAATTCAAGCGAAAATTAGTAAGGTGAAGCTTTTTGTCACGGTTAAATATTGTTATACTTCTAAGGTTATGTGGATGACCTCACTTACTGTTTGATGTCTATAAACAAGTTATAAAACGATATTTGACACATTATACGGAGAGAAAAAACTAATCATTTGAGCGTGACGCCCTCATTCCTTTAACTGTATGAGACATTGAGACGTAGTATAAAATATGCGTATTGGCCGCCTACCATAGTAGTAGTGAGCCACGCAGGAGAAGTGTGGTAGTGTCGCATACTCAAATTGCAAAAATCCATACTATTTTGGTATGGAGCTCGAGCAACTGATGGCAGCACGACGATTCGGAAAAGTAGGCGAACGCTATCGTCGCAGTTGCTCGAACTCATTACCAAAATAATATGGACTTTTGCAACTTGAGTGTGCGACACTGCCACAATTCTCCTGCATGGTGGCGCTGCTACTATTGTAGGTGGCAATACGTATATTTCATACTACGGCTCCAACAGTCAAAGGAATGAGGGTGCCACACTAAAATAGTTAGTTTTTTCTCTCTGTGTATAATGTGATACATTTTTTCTTAGTTAATAGAATTATTTTAAGGTATGGTGATTCAAAAATAATTTAAATTTTCCCCGGCTTTCTCAATCTTAAGTAAATAAGAACATATGCCCGCACTTTTAGTGGATACGTTCACTTTCGCTGCTGACCGATAGGTGGCGTATCATATCTGCAAGCGAAAAAGCATAGTACAGATGCTATATCGAAGTGGCTTTTAAGTTTTGGATCAGATCCTGCTTTTCACCCGAGATCCATGAGCATGTGGAACTTCGAAGGCGCGGACCAAAGAAGGGATAATCAATGTACGTTGTGACGTGATCTTACATGTGCCGGCCGGAGCTAACGCTGTGGGAGCATCGTGGAGGTCCGTGCACCATGCATACTATCGTGAATATTTAACTCGAATTCATACTTTTCGCGACCGAATAGGTTGTAGAAACGTTTCTTCACTCTAAAGTATGGAACATTGAGGCGTTTTTAAAACCGCCAGCAGAGGCATGCCAGAAGAGCTGAAAGGGATAGATGTGAGGCCAAGCAGCTAGCTGATGCTTTGTCACTTGTTGCTGAATCTCCAGCTCCATGATCATCTATTCCTGAAACACCACCACCAAACATCAGTTTTAACCTTCTACTATTTTGATCTCCACACCGAGGTCAAGGCCAGCTTACTTTCACCAGGATAAAACCCTATAAAATATAGATTGTCGAGATTGTCGGCGACGCAGGTATCCAGAGGAGCGACGCAAGAGGTATAAGGGTGTAGGCAAGTGACTAAACATAGAAGGTTCCATATGCATAGATAATATATTATGGAGGGGTATAAACAATCGGTTGTATCTCACAGGTAAGGGTGTGTGCTTGGGGCTTTTATCAATTACTAGAAAATACTAAAAATTGTAAGACAAAAGGATCATATTAAAACAGCAAACTATATAGCGGTTCTGGTTCCCCTCGTCCATGAAGTGGTCCAGAAAAAACAGCTCATGCAATAGCACGGGGAGAGCCAGAACAGCACGTTCAGTAGCACTATGTGAGCCAGAACCCTCACAGTTTATGGCTCAGTGTTCCAGAATCGTCATAGCTTGTCTACTGATGATAAATTGTTTAGTGCATAAACTTACACTTACTATGATTTCAGAAGCAGCTTGCAAAAGACCTTTGCACTTTTTCATCGTCGCGAAAAAATATTCTTCTTACAGCTAATCGAGAAATTTGTCACTTACCTGAAACAGAAAATAAAAAGGTTGATTAAAAGTTACATAGTGAAAAAATTTTAGTATTGTACAAATTAAATTAGTGCATAACATGACACCCAAATACGTATTTGCATCTGCTTGAACATTATATATTAGTTTACTACCTGGCAAGTTGGAATTTTATCTTGGATCTCAGGGGTGAAAGTGCAACATAAGCTTCTAGATAATATCATTGATTGTCTATTAGAGAAATATTGTAATTTAATATTTTTCTGCAAGTAGCAAATGCGAAATTTATCTAAAAGGAGAACGTGACACTTTTGTCCCTGAATAAAAAGAGAAAAAACAGCAGTATCAGCGTATAGTATAACAAAATATTTTTCATCAACAATATGAAAATCAAGACCTATACTTTTTTGTCTCCAAAATGAATCAATAAAAACATCTTCATTTACATAAAAATTAAGCAACCCCAATGGTATCCACACCCTTCCTATACACACGTCCTGTATCTCCCAACTTCCTCTCTCAGCCACTCACACGTGCAATTACCAACACTCCTAAATCGCGCAGGATATCGCACCTCGAAATAGGAGGCGGTACCCCGCGCTCCTTTCCATCGACTTTTTTTTTCGTCATCCTCCGGTATTTATGCACACCCAAAGCTACGCATATCAACGATCCGCAAAACGCAGCCACGGAGGTTCGTTCTGCATCTTCAATCTTTGTTTGTGCTCAAGAACGAGGAGGAGTAGAGGATCCCCCGCGGTAAATCGGACCTTCGCATCAGTGAGAAACGAAAACCCGCAGCGCATGCGCATCTGTGGCTCCCTCCTTTCCTTTCCACCTACGTCTCTTATTACATTTTTTTTCGTCTCTCTCTGTTTTCGGCGGTTCTCCTCTGGCACGCCGTAGTATAAGCTGTTGCTTCGAATATGTGCATGGATCTTTTTTATTATTATTATTATTTTCGGCAAATGCCTCGACGCGCAAGGATCGCCGAGAATCATTGGCGCTTGTAAATATAAGCCGCGCCGCCCGTTCATCTCCACCCACTTTTGAACTGCTCGCTTTGAAATAATTTGTAAGTCGCTCTCAGGCGCACCTTGAACCCCTCTGTTTTTTTTTTATTTATTTTTTTATCTTTCGGCCCCCATCGATTTTTACGCATCGACCGGCCATTGATTGTTTCTTATTTCTCTTTTCACGGCCGCGCTGGTGTTGGCTATAATTGTATTGTTCTTTGTGATGGAGTGCGCAAAAGCTTTTTTTCATCTTCACGACGCTGATCGTTATTCTTTCAGGCGCTTAGTGGAATGCACTTTTAATGTTGACCAGTTCATTTCGCTGTTGGTTTGGCGATGTTCAACGTTATCGATAAATATGTTCTCATGATATCATCGATGAGGGTAAATTCATACGGAGAAAAAAATAATGAAAGTTGATGTAAGAATTCCTGTTTCACAGAATCAAGACATTTCTGAAATTATGAGTTGTCCGTTCAATATTCATGTGAAATATCACTTTCCTATTTTGGTGGGTTCAATTTTCTAATAAACTCTGCCCTTCGTCTGGTTGCGCACAAATTCATTCAACCAAGCATTTAATTTTATATATTTTTTTTTATTCTTTTCTGTCGCCATTAATCATAAAAGTTATCACATATTCTTGCATAATAATATTGCGAAATATTTGTCTTTAATTATTTTCTGTTTAACGATGTATTAAGTGGAAATACATAAATTCCTTTAACTTTTATACCCATCAAGTATTTTACCCCTGCACTGTTCAAAATCTGTTCAATTGTAAACTTAAATCGATGATTAAATTAGATTGAATGAATTCCCACGAAAATTATTCATACGTCAGAACTATCCGATCGAAGCAATATTATTATTTGCAAGTTTTCGGGATCTTCTGATTGCGGTTTTTTTTTGTTAAAATAAACTTAATAATGTGTCTACTATTTATGATAACAAAAGAAGACTAATTTTTCATGAATGAAATACTGAAAATTTTAAAACAGCTTCATTATGTTGAGGTATTTTGATTATTGAAAATCATTAGAAACACCCAATTTATTACAATATATTTCAGTTCTGTTGCGTATTACAAATAAGTTACAATCACGTAGATACTTCGACAAAGTATTAAATGATACCTTAATGATTCGGAACATTAAACTCGCGAAGAAAATTAACCCTAATTCTACTACAGTAAAAACGTACGCACCCATCGCACCTATTATATTCACCCTACCGATCGAACCTAAAAATCGCTCGCAGGGCGAAAGACCTCGCAAGCGCACATTATACGCATCCCCCGACCCGTTATAGGCCCATGTCGTTCTTCCCCCCCCCCCCCCCGCAACCTATACCGGGGACGAGCAAAAACGCAGCAACATATTTACACACGCAAGCTCGCTTATCGGCGAGAGGAGCGTGCTCGGGCTTTTCGAAAAAGAGAAGAACCCGCGCGAGAGCCCCGGGGATTGATTTATCATGTGAAATGGATTTCGCGCGCGCGTATGCAACGACAGCTCGGCCTCTCGCTCGCTCCCGATTAATCTTGGATTTATTGCCGCAATTATACATATATACGTGCGCATATATCTATATCCGCCCGCGAGTATTCGAGGAACGGCCTCGGTGCAGGAATGGGCATTCCTCGCGGACTTCCTTCCCGATTTATCATACGCGAACGTACGTGTGCATATTATTGTATATACACACACGGGAAGGAGCCGAAAGTCTCGCGGCGTCGGAGAGTGATACGCCTTTTTGGCGCTTCGCCCGCGACGACGACGACGACGACGACGGCTTCCTCCGCGCACGAGCTTATAATGAGCCACGGGGACACGTGCATTCGCGCGAGCGAGGAGGAGGAAAGCAGCCCTTTTCCCCCGGCGTTCGCTGGATTTTTATCGGCCCATCTCGGAATTACTCGTGGCTGGCCAGCCCCCCCCCCCTCCCTACAGCGACACGGGCAATTTGTAAGCGCGATGTTCGAGCTTGACTTCTTCTTTTTTTCGAGTTCTCTCGTTCAGAAGGATACGAGAGGGATATTGGGGGGGGGTTCGTTTTTTTGTGTTATAGTCTTATCGCGGAGTACAGTTGGGTGTTTTTGTTTTTCGCGTGGACGCGCTTCGGGATTTTTGGTTTTTTGATTTTTGATTTTTTTTTTTTGTAACGAGTGTGCGGAAAAAAATTTGGGAACACAAGACCTCAATCTTTGTCGAAGTATAAGAGTGTGTAGCATCGACCTCTCTTGATACAAATTTTAAAAGTATCACAACTATAACTTTGAAATATAAGAGCTCCAATATCAAAGAGAACCAAATCGGGAGTCCAAGACTACACCAGCTTAGGGGTTCAATGAACTTGGAGCATGCTCAACCTCAACGTGGAACCTCAACAAAGAATCCTCAGTTTAATTGTCACTTAGTTTTTTTTGTGTGATACAAAGCTTATTAATTATGGACTCTTTCCCTGCTGGGACATAAATTTAAAGTGCGCTTCGGCAGGGCTACATACTGGTTACCTCGTTCCGTAACCAAAAAAAAAAAAATCCCCTCTTCCAACGGAACCGTCCCTGAAAACCAGCGCGCACACCCACT
>JAPYYV010001700.1:0-23164 GCA_030522625.1 Copidosoma aretas
CGTTTTGGACGCTCGACCCGTGCCGCTGCCGCTCCGCCAATGAGCGCTCGAGCGCCGCCAACCGCTACTATATAGCTATACACGCTGGTTAATGTCTTCAAAATCTGGGAGCCTTGGTCGGGTATTAAATTTCGGCCAGCGTTAAGGTTTCTCTTCGTAAGCCCTGAGCGCCGAAGTCAAGGCATGCCAAAAGAAGCATAGCTTCAAAAATAGTCGACTGATTGAATTTCGTGTGGGATTACCTAAGCCCAATTATTACTCAAACAAACCTCCGCGGGAAAAATTATCAATTAATAACGTTCTAATGCGTAAATAATCAAATAATGTTATGGTGGATCTTTTAAGTGAGGGAAAACATTGGATAGAAATATATGTGTTAGGTTCGCAACTATAAATGCTTTTCATCAATCAGCACGCTCGCGCGACAAAAGTGTTAATTCTTAAATTTTACTTAAAATTGAAATACGTTATTTCCTCTAATATAAAAATCTTCGCCAGAATGCTAAATACAACACTTGGTGGGACAAATCTGTCCTGAAGATTCTAAATTTATGTAAGAAGTATACAAGCATAAAACAGCTAGTTGACATGGTCATATGATGGTCGATTGTAAGCAGAACACGTTAGATGAGTTGAGCTGTCATACCTGCATTTTTCCTGATAATAAGTATCAATACATCTGTACACCATAATATATGAACAGTTAATATACTTACATGGTTCGAATTGGGTGGTGGTGGTGAAAAAATATATTTAAATTACAAGATGAGGTAAAATCTTTGAGTTACAGTTAAACAAGGGAAGGGCCGCATCAGAATAACAAATCGTTTCTGGTTCACATAAGAATCGTATCCAACACAGTTATAACCTATTTTCTTATTCCTTTTTCATTTCAAGAAACTTTAGCGAAAATAAAAATTTGACAAAAAGTTAACCTACCAGATATGTATGTATTGTTTAACGTGCCTAAAGGTATTGTTCTACTGAAAAATTTCTTGAGGAAAGTGGTTGTAAGAAAAAGCACTTATTAAAATTCTTGGAAAAAAAAAGAAAAATTAGTGCTTATCGTGGTATGGGCATTATATCTTTTGTTTTACGAGCTGTTTTGAGTTGAATATTAAAAAAGTAAAATAAAAAGTTTAAAATTGTTAGGGAGAGGGTGAAACATAGTTTTGATTTTCAAAGAACAGATCGAATGTTTGCAGAAAAAAAATGTAAAAATGTCCTCTTATGAGTCTGTAAAACTATCTTCTACTGCTTATAAAGATACGTTGTTTTAGCGTTTTCTAGAAACTACACAAACTATCGATGACAATTTTGGTCGATTGGATTATAAAGTGAAAAAAATTCTCGACTTCAATACATACAAAGAGAAAAGAGAAAGATGTCAAAAATATTTAAGAGTATTTCAAACGTACTTTGATTGTATCGATGAACAACGCAATCCATTATCATTTGTAGACAAAGGGGGAGAGAAAATAATGTAAAAGTATATGATTATAGAATAAGTAAAGATGGGATTATTACCACTGAACCTAGACTGATAAAAAATGTATGTGCTACTTCTAAAGTTATAAAAAAGTAGTAATGCTAAAATAAACTGAAATCACAAAGGTGTAGTGACTATAGATGGAAAAAAAACACAGAGTTATAATGTTATTTGAAACCGATTGGTTTACGCAATCAAAAAAATACTCAAGAAAGCGAAGTAAGTATTTTAAAAATGAATTTTAATTGTTGCAATATATAGTAAATTGGTACAGTCTCGTCTGAGAATTGAACTATACATAAGTGTACACGTGGCGTCAAGCAGTCACGTATGCTGTAAGATACGATTCAGTCAGTCTAGCTCTAGCTTTTGTCGTAAGCAGTTGCTCTTTAGTCATAAAGGTCACGATGTATAATAGATAATAAGTTTACTTTCCAAATATATATTATTATACTTTAAATACTACCTTTCATTAATCCCAACATGGTAGCAGAGCGCAGTTCATTTTTTCTTTGATTTTTTCACGCGCTACTTCGGCAGCCCATGACAATCAACTTAAGACAAGCTCCTGGTAAAAGTGTCAATCCAATACAAGATAATTAAAGAAATTTATTGCAAGCGATCACAGATAGTAAAAATGTAAATCCACTGTTAAAAACAAGTATGTGATTAAGTTACTAGTAATCCAGTGGTGAAAATTGAATACAAAAGCTGAAATGTCAATAAATGGCAAATGAACAAGAGCAATTTAGTGCAGACAAAGATATGAAATATTTTCAAAAAAATTTCGTGAAAATAACAAGAAAAGTACTTATAATAAAGAAAATTCTAGAAGATTTGAACAAAATAGGAGACAAAATGGCGGTTAGAGCAAAAATCGACGATGTTATTATTCCCGTATTCGACAAAAAAGAGTTTAGCAGTTTAAAATTTAGATTACTGATGCTACTAGAATACAAAGAATGAAAACAACAAGCTATTCAAATGAGAACAGCGAAAGACACAGAAGACACATGAAATAAACATGACCTTAAAGCATGAGCGATAATCACAAGTACAGTAGCAAATAGAAAACCTAAATACATAAGAGAGTGCGAAACAGCTTCTGATATGATGGAAACATTTGAGAAATTGTATAAGACAGAGATAACAGCTCTAAAAATTATAAACAGAAGCAATATTAAATATGTTAAATTGAAAAATCTTTCAGGAGTCGAAAACTTTTTCTTGAATTTTGAAAAAGCTATAAACAAGTTTAAAGCTGCAGGAGACGATATCAAAGAAACAGAAAGAAAAAAATTGATAAAAGCATTGCCAGCAAGTTATAGCTATATCAAAGACTATATTGATTTAGTGCCTAAAGGGCAAAGAACAGTAGAATATGTGAAACACAAAATAAAAGAAAGAAATTTAACAAAAGAGGGTGAAGTAAAAATTAAAAGTGATTCTAGCACATTCCATACTAGTATACAAGGAAACTGTTATAGATGTATTCGTGTGGGACACATAGCTAGAGTATGTACCAGAGGTTAATTCAAGCAGCAGCAGTACACACAAGCTAGCTACACGCAGCAAGGCAGAGGAAGAGACCAACAACAACAAAGACGCAAAGGCAGAGGCTAACACACATCACGCTGCAATAGAGGAAGAAGCAGAGGCAGAGGCTACAGCAATAGAGCAAGCAGATCATCGTATCAACAACATCAAGAAAAGCAAGAATTATCAACAGCCTGGTATGCATAAATTTAGCGTAAAGAAGAAAAGCAGGTGCACAATTGTGATGTAGGTAACGTAATAAAATGGCTATAAGATAGCGATAGTGCAGTTCATTCAATAAATACAGATAGGAATTTCAGCTAATTCATAAATATTAAGAAACCTGTGACAGTAACTTTGCCAAATAGTGAGCAAATAAAAGCAACAAAGATAGGAGAAATTGATATGTATTTTGATAATCATACGCACAAGTCGAATGTAAAGTTAAATAATGTTTATTTTGTAGAAGGTATAGAAAGAAATGTACTAAGTTTATCGCGAATAGCTAAAGCTAGCAAGGTAGTATTAATGAAAATATTTTCAAAAATATAATATATTATATATAAAATATTATAAAATATTTCAAATCCAAGAACTAATTTATGGCAACGGCTACAGAAACAAACGGTTTATATTTGATGAAAATTTTTGTAATCAGATAGAAAAAACATATTTACACAGCGCAGAAAAAAATACGAATCAGAAAAAATTAACAAATAAATAAAAATGACACAGAGCGTTAACTCACGTACATTTTCGATATTTAAGTAAATTATAAGAAAAAAAAATATTTGATGGAATACCCGAAATATTAGAAATATTGAAATAAAATTTAAAAACTGTAGAGAGAATAAAATGTTAAATAAGCCATTCAAAAAGGCAAGAGAAATTCTAGAAGTTGTTCACACAGATTTAAATGAGCCACATAATACTATCGGTTATAAAGGAGTAAGGAATTTTTAAACTTTTATTGATGAGTATAGTAAATGCACAAATATTTATTGTATGAAAGAAAAATCAGAAACTGTAAATTGCTTTGTTGATTATGTTAATTTAGTTGAAAATCGGTTTAATAAAAAGATTTTAAAACATTAATGTGATAATGGGACGAAATATTTGAATCGAGAAATGTACAATTTTATTAAACACTAAAAAATCGAATTATTACCTTGCTCACCTTATGGACATGAACTAAATGGTATCGCTGAAAGATACAACAGATCATTTATGGTTATGGGTAGATGTCTAATAAAAGAGGCTCGAATGAATCTGCATTTGTTGCTAAAAGTAATGAAAACTGTAGCATATTTGTAAAATATAAAGATTGCAAATACTTATAAAACAAGACACCGTATATAATTTTTTTTGATAAAAAGCCAAACGTATAGGATGTAATGATTTATGGCAGTAGAGTATTTGTGAGAAAGCTAGAACAATAAAGAGAAAATAAATGGGATGATAAAGCGCAATTAGGAATTTTAGTCAGTTACGAGGAAAATGGTTACAGAGTATTATTAAATAATCGAGTTATAGTAGCTAGACGTGTAGAGCTCATTTAAGATAAAATAAAAATAATGTGTTCAAATGAAAATAAGAATAATGATGTTAACGAGAATAAAAATAGAGATAAAAATGAAAATAATTATTCAAGCGATAGCAAACATGGAAATGAAGTGAATGAAATTGAATCGGATAAAAGCAATGATATAAAACTAACAAAAAAATCTGAAAGAAAAAAAATCCAATTGAGAGATATAGTAATCCTATTACCCATGTTATTTATGTAAATTATATTAATGCAAACGTGCCGAGTACGTTCAAGGATGCGACAGATTTTAATGAAAGTAAAAAATGGCAAGAAGCTATGGATATTGGAATTAAGAGATTAAATATAAATAATACTTGAGATATTGTGGAAAAACCAACAAAAGAAATTTCAGATGTTAAATGGTTATACAAGAAAAAACATGATATTAGGTATAAGGCTAGCTTAGTTGTAAGAGGTTTTCAACAAAAAAATTATATTGAAAATGTGTATTTACCAGTAGGAAACATGCAAACATTAAAAGTACTATTATCATATCGTTGTCAAAATAATTTGTTCATCGAGCAATCAGACGTCCAAACTGCATTTTTTAATGAAAAAATCAAATCATAAATTTGACACGAATTAATTGCGATTTCTGTCTTTATACTAAGAATGAATCAAATCTAATATATATTTTGATCTTTGTGGATAATTCAATAATTCGCTGTCAATATTTTAAGAAAATAAAAGAGATTGAACAAAAATTTTTACATAAGTTTGTTATGAAATATTTGGGAGAAATTAAACAGTAGATTGTTATTGAAATCGATTATAAAAAAGAAAACAGAATTATGAAATTGAGCCAAGAAAATTATATTGACTCATCAGAAAAACATACAGATTAGAAAACGTTAAACTTTATAACACTCCTACAGAAACAGACTTGAGGTTGGAAAAATCAGAAATTTATGAAGAACAGATAAAATATAAAAACTTGATTGGAGAACTTTTGTATATAAGTACAGGTACGAGACAAGATATTACTTATAGTGTAAAATTACTTGAGCAGATTCCAAAATTATTATAATCAAAGTCGCTTTAAGTATGCGATGGGAATTTTAAAGCATTTGGTTAAATAAAAAAAAATTAAATGGGTATTTAATCATAATTAAAACAGTGACATTTTATACTGTATGGTAGATTTAGATTATGCTGGAGATATTATTGACAGAAAATCGACAACAGGTTTTATAATTAGATTGTTTCACAATGTTTTTTTTTGGAAAACCCATAAACAAAGTGATGTAACAAAATGTTCGACTTTTGCAGAATATACAGCATTATCTGAAGCAGTAACTGAAGTATTATTTATTAAAAATCGAGAAAGTGAAATGTTTAATATTAAGTGTGATAAGCCTATAAATATTTATGAAGATAAGTCAAGTGCAGCTGCAGTAGCTAAATTGGGACACTTTACAAAAAATTTGAAGCACATCGAAGTGCGATATCACTATATTAATGAAAATTATGAAAATGAAAATATTGATATAATTTATATCAAATCTAAGAAACATTTAGCTGATATTCTAACGAAAAGTTTGAGTAAAGAGAAGTTTATATAAAACAGGAAAATTTTAAAATTGTTCAACGGAAATTTATATAGAGTGTAAACAGGCAAGACTGTAAATTTAACGAGGCAGGTTGTAATTTATGGAAAATTAATACAGTGTCGTCTGATTATAGAACTATACATAAGTGTACGCGTGGCTTTAAGCAGTACACGCATGCTGTAAGATACGCTTCAGTCAGTCTAGCTTTCGCTTTTGTCGTAAGCAGTTGCTCTTTAGTCGTTAAGGTCACGATGCATAACAGTTAATAAGTTTACTTTCTAAATATATATTATCATACTTTCAACACTATCTTTCATTATTCCCAACATAAATATACAAGTTACACAAGATAACAGCACGCGAAGAAGGAGACTCGAAGTCTCTCAAGAAAATGGAACTGCCACTCGTTTCATCGTCTTTAGTTTTCGCTAATTTGTTCATAACAAAACTTGTTGTTATGGGCTACCACATTTGATATTTTTCCCTAGTGAAGTGAAAGGAAAGCTACCTTCTCCTTTTAATTTTTTCTTTCTCCTTATGCTTCATATAACTATTATTTTCACGTGCAAAAGCCTCTCAATCACGTCCGCGAGGACAAAAAGACCTCCTATGCCCTTTCCTTCCCTCACCTCGTATTTTTGACATCAGTGTCGATACGCAGTCTTGATGGTGCTTCCTCTTATCACCGTCAAGCATACAGTCATCGACACAACTACATTGAAAGAAGGTTGTGAGCTCCGATGCCTCTAATGTAACGACTAGGCGTGTACTTATTTAGCAGCAGCAGAGCTCGTGACATTGTGCATCAGATGTCGCTTAAGGCACAGATAATGTCGCTACTAGCGCACGTGTTTTGCCTGTGTATAGTTTGCATATCGGGTGCCCCTTGAGTCGGGACGTCACACGTACGTAAGCTGCGAGCTCTGCTGCCGCTAATAGAGTGCTTTGCTGCCGCTGAGCGAGTGCATGCGGGTTGTCGCTATATTAGAGGCATTGGAGCTCGCGACCTTCTTCAAGTGTATAACTATGTAATATGTCGCGTTAAGTTATCTCCATACGCCTCCTTCTCTTGAAAAATACTTTAAAGTTGTGAACATGCGCCGTACAAAAAAATTAAGCGTTGTTGGCGGGAATATCCTCCCCAAAGTACAAAACTTTCAAGTTCTGTACTTCTAAAATATGTACAAGCCTTCGTGTTAGTCCGTAAAAAATATTACTTAGACTCTCGCACTCCTGCTACTCGTACCTGACCATCAGCATCTTGTATTACGCTAGGAATCGCGCCCTTTTACCATTAATTCTGCTCCATATTATTATCAAGAATAAAAACAATATTACCTTTTTTCAAAGGACTATTTTCTTGGAACCACCTCCTTTGCGGGATCAATGTCGGCAAATACTCGTGTAACCACCTGTGTCAAAAAAGTCAGCAAAATGTTGCGCTCTTTATCAATATTATCACGTACATCATGATTAGTTCTTGTATCTGCGTAATCAAATTTTGCCGGTTAGGTGAACGTGCTTCTAGGTAACGTAAATCCGCAGATACGTGTACAAGTGTACGCAAGTTTTCACAGTGTTCCATCTCGGCTAATTCGGTAAGAAGTATCTCCTTTTTTGTAGATGTGCTTTTAAATATAGCATTTAGTGCTGTTTCAACGAAACGAATTGGGTGCTCTAAAGAACATGTGAAGCACTCTGAGGAATCAATTTCCATTTCAGCTTTCTTTGATGTAAAAATACAGTTCTTTCACAGTGACAGTTTTGTCAAGTAATTCGAAAAGATATAAAATAAATGGTGTTTTGCATTACAAAACAAATACGTAAGAGTTCAATACTATGTGTATAAATATTGTAGTCATTATAGTTCTAAAGTGATATCTTGACGTTAGAATAATGTGTTTATAATTTTGAATTGATATCGATTGGCCAAGCGATTGATACGAGCAGCAGTTCTCGAAAAGACTTAGTCTAAAATCTAGAATATTAATCTCTATTAATATGATATGATAGATGAAATGAGTTATACTATTAATATTATCGTTGTATTTCTACTTTTTTGAACACTTAATCAATGGTAAATGCATTAGTACATATTTTAGAGAGAGAGAGAAAATGTTTAAATCGTTGATTTACCCCCTGCATAACGCGCCTATAAAAGTATAACTTCCTAAAAAAAGTTGATGTAGGACCACTAGAAGCCGAGATTGATACTTTCACTTTTTCATGCATTCCAGCCGTAATATTACATATTTCGACTTCGGACCTGAACGAACTTTTTGCTAAGGGTTTATTCTACCATAGAAAATTTTTTTCCTATTGATTTAGTTAATACTTTTGCATTTGGCGACCAATAAAGTTAGTCAAGAATAGCGCGTGAAGCACGACACTTGAGCTGCTGGGGTCCAACGGCACGCCACGCATGCGCACTAGCTCCAAAATCGATGTAGCAGTGCCGTTTAGCCTTGCCCCTGGATTCTTAGTTGCACAATTAATTACTCAATGTGCAAGTGTCGTACAAAAGTGCAGTAAAATCTTTTTATACGTAATTTTTCCTTAGCTTCATGATGGTGGTAGCTATTTTCACGTACGTTCAGTATAACTCACCGTAATTTATGTTTGTTCCCAATTTTCTACGTACCGCAGGATTAACGTGCATATTTCGATATATTCTAATTGTTTGTAGCTACAAATGTCTTGATTGTACTTGTACGGTGTTTTAATAAGCTCCGAATTTCAGTTGAATAATTTTTTACTGTATTTTCAGCCACAATTCTCGATTTATCGACTTTTTAGCGCCTTCATTATATTATGCCTAACCTTTGCACTGCATATATATTTGCCGAAATAATTTTGTGGAATACTTGTACGATTTAAAGTGAACTACTGCGCTCGCATTATTTTATTTTGGTAACAAATCTTGTACTAAAGAATCGTGCCTTTACAACTACCACAAAAATATTTTAAAACGCCTTTACTTTATATGCTCATACATATGACCATACGCATGGCAAAAGTAAGGCAATACGTTCATAGATCCTACGTTCTAATACTACGCACATTGACAATTGCCTGTTATGCTATCAAACGAGGTAGCTGCGCAGAGGAGAATTTCCAGTGCGATCTCTAGTATTGTCGATGTATTTTCATTCAAAGATACCGATTACTCTAATTCAAATGAAAATAAAAGCAGCCATAGTGATGCGCAAGAGATGATAAAATAATCGCAAAAAATCTAGGTTTAAGTAAATTATCTAGATTTCAATGAAATAAATTTTTTGTATAGTATTATGAGAAAAAAATCCGTTTGCACTATTTAGTGTCGAAATAAATTAGTATGAATCCTCAATCATTACTCTTTTTTTTGGTATGACCCATATTTGTGAATGGGACATTCCACATGAGCGGTAACAAAAATAATTTGTTTTTCTCCAAACTTTAGGAATCAATAGTACTCTATTAGAAAACGATACTAGAATTTTTTTCGATTTCTTGACAACCACCCTTGCCGTCAGAAACGTCCAACATATTGAATTTTTTTCTTGGACCGCGAACTTCTTGATTTTGTAGACAAATTATTGCGAATTAAAAAAAAAAAAAAATTTATTATTAGAATTTTCCGTAGAACACAGTCAAAATTTAAAAAAATTAGTTAAACCCCTTGGTTTTAAGTTTTCGGTTTTAAAAACAATTTTTTAGATAGTATGAACCTTTTTTTTGATTGTTTTTTTTTTTTATCTGCCTAAAATATGGATTTTGTTACACTTCTCAGTTTATGATGAGCGCAGGAATATTGTGGGCACTAAAGAACGCTGAATGTTAAAAACATAGTTTTTACGTTATATCTTATTCCACATGACGAGAAAATGTGTAATGAGAGTTTTTTGATATAAAATAAAGCGATTAATACGATCTCAGTGTCAAATTTGTTCAATTCAAAACGGTGGATCCAATATGTAGGCCAATAATTTTGAAATTAACGAATTTTTCAAATTATAAAATATGACTATAATCTACGTACAAATTTAAGTTAAAAATGACTTAAGAAAACTTTTCGTAAATCACGTTATCTTCGAGAAAAAAAATCGTTAATATTAGGAATTCCTTGCTTGACATATTTCGATAATAATAAGTAACATGATTGTGCATTCTCACAAAGTATAAGATTTAGGTACATCTTGGTTGTCAAGGTCACTGATTACAAATTTGGTGTCGGTTTGAGGAAATTCAAAGTGGCGAATCCAATATGGCAGTTAATTTTTTTAATTAAACGAAATTCGCAGATCAAAAAATTTTACTATAATTAACGTATAATTCTAGGTAGAAAATGTTTGGTGATAAATATTCGTAAATTGCGTCATTTTCCAGAAAAAAATCGGTTAAGATTTGATATCTTTTGACTCCACATATTTCGATCAAAATAGACATTATATGTAATTGTATATTGGTAATTGAAGTGTAAAAGCAAATAGAGCATTTTTAATAAGTATTTTTCTTTATTTTATTTTGGAAAAAAGCTACTTCCTCACAATCAAAACTGTACGGAAAATTAAAATTTTTTAAATTTTTCAAAAGCAGAATAGAGTGAATAAGACTTAGCTTCAATGTATCCATCATTCAAATTTATTCAGCAATGTTTTTTGTGTAAGTTCTTAACTCTTAAATATGAATTTAAATTTTACAGAACTGAAAAATGGGTTTGTTTGATTAAGCTCGATGTAAGTAAGAGGAAGAGTAGTCCAGAGAGCACAATGTAAATGAAACTTATGGTACTTAAGGGCACAGTTTATACAGTTGCGGCACATCTTAGCGCATGGACGTAGCCATAGTTTAATAACGACATAAGGTGTGCCGCACTGTTGGGCAAATCAGTAGAATTCTACTGATGTTCTCAATTCTGGTATGATGTCAGGCATCATGTCCGCTCTAAAAGTCACTAGCTTTAAGGAAGTGAACGGAAAATCATAGAACTGCTGCCGACTGGATGTCTAATTCCATAAGGTTAACACAGTCTTGCGTCTACCATTTGTGACTACAGCATACATATAGATATACAAGTCTGATAGCTTTTTCCGCTCACTACTTCGAAGTTCACTAGTCCATTCAACCAAGGAGAGCTCGTGAGCAACTGACCAGCCATATCGAAAAAGCAAATAATCAGAAAACACACAACATAATGGTAAACACAAAGAAAAAGATAATTGTGCACTGGCTCTTTTCGAAATACGATTTATAATTCAATTTAGATTACAACTAATTTTTTTCAACCGTAGAACTCGTCTATTTCACAAATGCTAGCCGCCATATTGGACCCGCCATTTTACATTTTATCAACCCCACCCTAGCTTCGTAATCAGTGATACTAACAACTAGGGGGTACCTACATATTATACTGTATAAAAATTTACAGTCATATTACCTAATATTGTCGAGATTTGTCGAGTCCAAAAATTCTTAACCGATTTTTTTCTTAAAAATGACGTGATTTACGAAAATTTTGCAAGCGACATTTTTGACTTAGAATCTTACGTAGATTATAGTCATATATTTTGACCTGAGAGTTTCGTTGATTTAAAAAATATTTGCTGACATCTTGGACTCGCCATTTTGAATTTCATCAATCTGACACTAGATTTGTAATCAGTGACCTTACCAACCGAAGGGCCCCTACATATTATACTGTATGAGAATTTACAATCATATTACCTATTATTATCGAAATCTGCCAAGTCAAAGAATTCCAAATATTAACGGATCTTCATCTCGAAAATGACGTAATTTACAAATAAATTTCAAGAAACATTTTTGTCTTAGAGTTTTACGTAGATTATAGTCATATTTTTTTAGTGGCGATGTTCCTTAATTTTAAAACTATTCTTTGGCACATTGGATCCACCATTTCGAATTGAACAAATTTGACGCCAAGATCGTATTAAACGCTTTATTTCATATAAAAAACTGCTTTTTAGACATACTTTTTTGTCATGTGGAATAAAATATAACGTAAAAGCTGTGATTTTTTACATTTAGCGCTCTCTAGCACCTACATTTTACCTGGGCCCATCAAAAACCGGAAACTATTTAGAAGTAAACATTTCAAGCTCATAAAAAAAAACGAAATTAAAATAAAATGTCATACTTTTTGAAAAATTTATTTTACAACTTAAAACTTGAGAAGAAACAGTTAAACTAACCTTAATATTATTTTTAATAATTTCATTGTGTTCTACGGAAAATAAATATTTTCATATTCCACCGATCATTTATTAAAATATGTACGTTGTTTCGGCGGTACGAAAGAAATTTTGAAACAAACGTAGATAACGTTAAATTATACTGAACGTGCGTGAAAATTACTAGCACCATTATTAAAAGTGCGTATCTCCATCGAAGTAGACACTTTAGAACGATATTTTACGTGTCTTTATACGAATTTTAAGCTAAATATTGTATTGTTATATAGGATCACCACACTCTAATTTTCTGAGGCCCTGACTAAGCGTAGAACCAAATAAGTATAAAACAATGTAAGCAAATGTGGAAAAAAATGTTTTATAAAGACAGCATTCGCAAGTTTAACAAGTCAATAAGTATCAGAAACCTTAAACTCAGAATTGTGATAACAGAAACAAGAAATATTGGCTGAGAAATGTCATGGAAAATTTTTTAACCAACAAAGGATCTGTTCCTAAAGAAGAGCGTGATAAAAAAATACAATGACTTAGAAAATATAATAATATAAGTAAAAATGGACTATGTGGTAGCCATGAAAGATTTTAAGAAGTCTAGTAATGATTTAAGGCTCGATGTCTTGGCTATACTTCCTTTCTATTCTAAAGATACGAAAACGCAAGTATTTTTTAAAGCACCCTTTCACTAGCGTAAATTATTATGAAAGAATGAGCATGAAAAAATGTATCATAAACTTTGTTATCATGTATTAACCTGAAATTATGGCTTTACTAATTACACGGACATATAAACTATTCTACGACCGAGTTTTAAAGACGCTTCTAAGACTTTTGTCATTAGAGAGCTAGCACGAAAGTTGCTTAAAAGGTTTGGTTTTTAAGTGACTTATATAAAAGATTCTCCACCTTTTAAACTTACAAGACTGATCACCACTCGTAAGCATCATAATCGGTCCTACAAATCGTAACGTAAGACGCATGAAAAAGTTGTACCTTAACATACATTAGAAAGATTTTTGTAGCTCTGATACAGAGGCGGTATAAAGACTAGTTGTATGCTATCTTCCTTTTAGTTTTAGCATTATGGCAAGAGTAGAAAGAGCAACTGTGGATATGAGAATAAAATGTTCGTTAACGGAAATGACAAGGAGAAAAAAAGAGATACTCATCCTACAAAAATATTTTTTCAACAAGAATGATTAGGTACAAGTCTAATAATTTTCCACAAAAAAAATTCTATCAATATTGCCAAGGCTTTTATGATGCTCATAGATATTTTATGCTGAGTCAAATTTCAGTGGTCTTAATGCAAGGAAATTATAGGCATTACTATGCGCTGAAAGTGCACGGAATCAAATGGTTTGAGCGTAATATTATACACAATTACTCGAAGTATCATCTTATAACTGTTGCTAAAAACCTTAAAAGAATTAATGTGCATGGAAAGAATAAGCCAAGCTTGTTAGTCCATTTTTGCAGGTAAAGTTCATGATACGTCGCAAATATGTTATTCCTTTAAACATCTTGAGGGTAAAGTCTCTTTTCTCGTATGTCTTCTGCATCGGCAACAGTCTTTTGAAAATGAAACCATTTATTAATGCTCTGTATAAAAGCGCACTTATTAAACCATTGGATTATTGAACGCTTATCTTTAAAATCATCGACGCACGGCAGCGATTCATATTATGCTGCATATGAACATCTTAGACGCTAAACGCAACAACCTGCGTGGATGTGTTACGACAATGTGGTGGAATACGTGTAACATTCAATGAAAAAAAAAATTTATTTATGACTTTACTGCATATGTAAAACCGTTATGAATAAAATTGGTAAACTGATGTATATTGTTACTATTTATTGAAATTATCTTGCCAAAATCACCTCCCCTGCTCATAATCGTTTATGAATGAATATGTATATAAAGTTATCAATTAAAACGAAATTTTTTTTCAATCCTCGTACATACTGGCTAAGGAAGGCTCAATCGTGATGATACCTAAAAAAAAAGCATTCGTAGGACTGCTGGACGAAGCTATGTTTCTAAAGAGGAAGAAAAAATTATCAGCTATTAAAAACATTGCATCCTGATAGCAGATCGGTTGACGCATATCATGCAAATCAGAAGTGTACAAATTAAATGTCCACAAGAATCCATAATAAATTAAGGAAGTTTGTCAAAGAGCTAGACTATGTAATTATTTCAAAATCATCTAACACAATTGTCCAATATGCAATCTCATGTTGCCATTTTCAGAGCTACCTTCAAAAATTACGGTCGTACAAAGGATTAATAAATAATACATAAATAAGTGCCATGAGTAGACTAAGCAATTTATCTTATGTAAAGATAAAAACCTCATAAAGTCGACAATTCCAACCAGTTCAACTTTATCATTAGTTGAAACAGTACCACGCGAATTTGTGATAATAATTCAAACATAGAAATAAACGTTTCTAAAACGTTTGATAGAAAATCTAAAAACGTTTCTACTATGATCTCAGAAACGTTTCTAAAATGTCATTGAAACAGTAAAATGTCCGTTGCTGAGTTTATCATAAGGAGCATAGCCGAATTAGTAGGGTACAAATGCCTTGACTCTAGAAAATCTTAAAAAATGCATGTACGAGTAGTAGTAGTGTACCGAAAAATAAATTTTCGAAAATTTCTTCATACTTCAATCGACCAATGGGGTTACTACAGGCCCCAAATAATAAATTTTGAGTTTTTTAAAGAAACGTAGCCATTTCTTATCTGATCTAAAAACATTTTGATAGAGGTTTTTAATTTATATAACTTACGTTAACTGAAATTTTCTTCAAATTCTTAGCGCCAAATTCAAATTTTGGCCAACGTTCGAAAATTTAACAACGTGGTAAAAAACTAATTTTGGAGAATGCAGCTCCAAAAAAAAAGTATGCAGTTTCCTATTTCCTACTATCATACATTTATTCAAATTTTTCAAGCTATGGCATTAGACGGAAAAAAATTTTTTTTTTTCATTTTGTTATTGCTGGTTTCTACGAAATACTTGCGGATAAAAAAAATCTTATAAACTGTATTTAAAAATAAAAATAACATTTTACTCTTTTGAGTCTTCTTAAATTATAAAGAGTGGTTAAATGGAAAAAGATAGTATAGACAATAAAACCAATAAATCTATTAAAAAATTCATTTCAATCTAGGTAGTATTACATTAGACGTTACTGTTTATGACTGTAAGACGCACTAAATTGAATACATACGATACATTTTTACTTGTCGACTGCCATATTTCTTTAACATTTCCCCTATAATGCTGCGAATAGAGGAACAAATGTTAGTTTGTTTTGTTTAATAATTTAAATATTTTTAATTTTTATGTAGCCTTATTTATAAATGTAAGCTGCATTATAATTAAATTTATTCTTACTTTTGTAATTTTAATATTTTTTATCAAAACAGACAATTGCTTTTAATAGATTTCAAGTATAAAAATAATTGTTTTAAAAATACCCACAAGTCCTCATCACTGTCTTCGTTTATCACGGGTATGATATCTTTTTTTGGGTATATTTTTAATTATATTTAAGCCAGTCTAAATATTCTGGACTGATATCTTGCACGAGACAAATATTAAATAATTGATGCTACATAAGAACAGCAGCCTTTAGTTCTCATTCCGTTTGCACACTCGTAGTAATATTTTTTAATACTACTGTAACCAATGTATTTAGCGTATTATAGTAAACATAATAGTTGTACGTTTTTTTTTAGATATGTGCCGCGATTGAACATGAAACTTTACTATTGTAGGAATCTCTTTCAAGTATTCTACATTTATTTCATTTTTTTCATCAAATATTTCTGCCAAATATAATACAACTTGATGTAGTTGATAAGATCCCGTGAATAATATTTTTAATTTTTTTCGGTTATTTCAGGAAAATCCTCTAAATCACAAGATTTTAGTTTTTCGAATTTACTTTTTCGTCTACTCCATCTAGCCTATTCTTCTTCCTTGGCCTAGGTATTTTCCTTTTTTTTATGATCATTTATTTGCGACAAAACTTTATTGTTTATCTGAACATTCGCGCTAAGTCGTTTTCCAGATATATAATATAAGAGACCGACTATTTGACAATAAGTATCTGCACCAGGAAGAAATTTATTGTCAAACTGGTTATGAAAAAGATTTTATTTTTTACTTATAACACCATGTACTGCCTCTACAACCCACCGAAACATCGTTACTAAACGGGAATCATTTGCTTTAGCTGTAGTAAGCTGTTTTCTTTGGCCTTTTGATGATGCTATTAAGACTTTAAATCCTTGAATTAATAAATGCTCCATATTATTTGGAAAGCAACGGTTAATAATAAAAACATCACCAGTCGGTATTCAATTTTTTAAGTTTCCATTATTTTTCATCTTATCTTTTAGAATTTTAGCATCCTTTTGATTCGCCAAAAAATGTCCAAGTATATATACCACGTATGCATCTGTTGTAAACAGTGTAAAAGGTTTTACCAATTACGTCTTTTTTTTTACCTGAGTCGTTTTCCTCTGATATTAATTCTTGGTGATCTTTTGGTGCCTAACATATGTTCCGTCTGCAACCAAAACAAGTTTGTTATTATTAATATCATAAATATGTCTTACGTTATTCTCAGTATGGTTAGAAATAACGTCGTTTTTAGATACAGCATCAGGTCTAAAGCGTGTTGGTAACACATCTTTTTTAAAGGCATTTAGAACCAAAGCACAGTAATATGAAACTTGTTGTGGCTGTTTAAGTCCTTAAGAAGATGAAATAAGATTGATAAAATTATCTTTTCTCAATAAAAATAAAGAAATGACTATTGCTTGGGTAGTATTTTGACATTCAGAGTTTCTAATACTGACCGACATGTCACGTATTGTTATTACATTTTTCCAACTAAGACCGGTAAATGCTTTAAGGCGTTCTTCAGAAAACGTATAATCACTGATTTTATCTAAAAGTTTTTTGTCAATCGATACGTGCAAAGATTAAAATATCTTTGATAAATCTTGTACTGAAACTAGACATGAACTTGATAAAATCGTTATCCTACTCATTTCATCTTGATATAACCTTTTATTAAAAATGTGATCGTGAAAACAGCGATTGCTTTCAGGTATGTATATCCTGACTTCGGAAAAAACTTGTTGTCAAACTTTTATAGGGACTTGAATTATGTTATCGAATTTTCCACATATAAAGCAGTTTGCTCGAGTAGACACTGGACTTTACTTTGATTTTTTTCTAACTTTTTTTGTTTCGATTATTCTGAACGAAAAGCTGAATAACACTTTAGACAAATTGAATCATCAATAGCAACAATAATTTGAAAATGATTCGACATTTTAGATGCTAAATCTTCCGTATCCACATCATTTTTTACACCTCTAGTCAAATATTTATTTTTGGTTGAACAATTTACATATCTTTTATTTCCAGGATCATCCTCAGCAGACATGACTTACTTGTAAAAAATGTAATATAATATAGAATGATGATATCTTTGTATAAATACTATTCTATCACACTAATTAAACATTCACCATCTGCATGATATATTTAAAAGAAGTTTACTTAAAAAGAACAGAATATGAGAGTTATATGGACCAGTAACACCTACTCACACATTAAAAACAATGTATAAGATTAATAATTATAAATTCTCCGTGTATTAAACAGATTTTTTACCTTGATTTATCATCATATACTAATGAAATTTTGGTATTTTTTTTTTCTTGACCCTTTTAAGAAGATAAAAAAAAACAATGCTCGTATATTTCTGCTGTTTGTTATGCTACAAGTCCAATCTTTCCTGATGAGGGTCGTAGACAATGAAACGACCGAAACGTCGACTGTGTATAATAATAAACTTGGGCCGAAAAACCATTAAATACACCAAGAGTTTATTATTATTATCAGTTTAAACTGCCATAAACTATTGAAATTGAAATCAACATGACTGTAAAGTACAAAAAACATTTTTTTTATTTTTAAAATTTCATATTTATATAAATAAAAAATTAAACAAATATTATAACACAAATAAACAGTAAATATAATAAGACAAAAATCAATTTTTGTATAGATGAGACTGATTGTTATCCTCATGAATATATATATATATATACCTATATATAAATATATTTTCATGTATGGTGACTTATGCGGACATTTTATAAGTAAATTGGTACTTATGCAGAAACTGTTGGAATTATGCGGACATATATATATATATACGCATATAAATGGGGCATTCACTGTCAAGTGGACCCCCTCCTCTGTCTATCTTAAAAATCGATTTATGAACTTAAAGCAAAATGGAAAATGTAGTTAAAGACTTGAAATTTCCAATGCTTCGTGGCTTTTTTTGAGATCTTTCGTAGTGGCTTTAAGATGGTGGCCGTAATGCAGTAGGTGGCAAAAAATTTTGGCAATTAGTTTCTAAAAAATGTTTTAAAACACAATTTTATCTTTTTGAACGCTATACTACTGTTTTCGAGGTCGCTAAACACGAACTTCATGGTTTGTTTTTTATTAAAAATGGTAGATCTAACATGGCAGACAGGAATAAAGAAGTTTGCAATTTGAAATTTAAAAAATCTCATCATATTTTGCTATAAATTCTAAGATTAAATTGTTCTTCAGGTTTTTTAGTTTGAGTGCATAGTTTTAGAAAAAAAAATGACAAAGCTAAGAAAATGACAAAGCTTACAAGATTTTACAACATTCCTTTTATTTTTCTTAAGTATAAGCCGATGTTCGATTTTTCTGTAACATAAGGTTTTAGAAGTTGCTGAGTTTGTAGACAGAAATAAAAAATTTAAAACGTGGGATCGAATATGGCAGACATAAAAGAAATATTTTGCAACCCCAAATAAAAAAAAATCGCGTTTTCATACAATTTTAAAATTAATTCGTCCGTAATACTTTTTTGCTTAAGTACTCTTTTAAGAAAAAAAAATGTCTAGGTTCCACAATTGATCAATTTTCTTGATTTACCTATCATTTCATTTTGTTGTATGGGAGGGGAAGCTTGATATCATCCGTTATATATTTGTGTTCTAATAGCCAGTTAGTCAAAGTTATACCAATAATTTAAAATGCGATACTCTTTTGGTTATTATGTATTGAAAAATATTTTTTGGAGGCATTTTTTATCATTAAAGAATTAACTAAATGTGAGCTTACTGTCATAAACTTTGTTATTACTGAGATTTAAATAACGAATTAAAGCATATGACTATGAGGCATTTAAAAACGCATGTGCTTTTCTTTTAACTTAAAAAAAAAATTTAATAAACCACGTAACACAATTATAGACACAAATCATCAATAATTATATTGTATACTCTTTCTAGCTACGAGACATACAGTCTTAAGACTGTATCGGAAGTGTAGACCAATAAAGTTATACGTAATTTAATTTTGCGTTACTAGCCAGGTGTCAGTTTCAGTGTATGGTTGTTGATAAGATAAAATTATTTTGACGATTATTATAAGTTCCTTAGACTATGATACAATAGCATGGACCCAAAAAAATTAGACAACAAATAAGGATGTAATAAGCAATTATTCACTTATATTAATAGAAAAAATAATTTTATCCTGCTAACACCACGCTTGTAACGTCGAACTAAATTATACATTTCTTTATTGTCTACACATGACGTACAATATCAAGATCGAATGTCTCGTGACTAAAAAAAATATACAATATTATTCCTAATTTGTGGAGCCTATTACTGCGTTTATTCGTTTAATAATTATCAAACATAATTGTTATATATAATGAAAGTAATAAAAGACTATTTATTGAGTTATAAGAAAAGCTTATGCTTTTTTAAATGTATGCTAATCATATGTTTCAATACGTTATTTTAATCTCAGTGATAACAATGTTTATGACACCAAACTCAAATAGGTCATTCTTGAATAATAAAAAATGATGTACGCATACATAAGTGTGCTTATATATCAACATCGGTAATGATCGATGTGTGCTTAAGGTAAAGTTCAGAGTAAAGTTCGAGTGCATCTAACTCCTGTCACCTTACCGCACTCTTACGATCACCCAAGACAAATCTAGGGCTCATCCACCAGTCGCCCTATGGTCCCGCTGTTCGAAAGTCAGCTTGTGCTGGCCTTTAGTTACTATATAGTTTAGTTACTATATGGGTGCTGGGCTCGGCAGGGCCCTTGGCAGGTTACGGCTCGGTCTCTGATGGGCTCACTTCCTCTCTCTGCTTTTCCGCTACTCGGCCTCTGCTGATTTCTCTGCTAGCGGCACACTGTGGTAGGAAATGGTCAAATTTTTTTCAAAATAATATAACTCCCGACTGTATAGTCTGATTCTAATGATTCTTTATTTATTTTTAAGGTTTTGGATAATGCAATAAAAGAAAAGTGTTCCAAAGTGATCCTTTGGCTCTAGGAGGTGAGGGGGGGGGGGCGGGGCAGTAAGACGCCCTAAACGTGCCCCAAAATAACAAAAACACTAAATTTTTACAGACATTGCTGTAATTTTTACAAAACACAAAAGATAAGCATCCTATGTATTATCAAGATCACATTTCTTAACAATAGGGACGAATTGTAAAGATCAAACACAAGGTTAAATAAACCTACGTATGCCCAAGAAATATTTTTTTCGATTAATTTTTGTTATATTCGTAGATAATAATAATGTGAATGTGCGTAAAAGTGAGGTTATATGTACTGCACGCACGTTGTTTCGCGTGAACGCACCATACATGCACACTGACAGCACGTCGTGCTCTTTCCACACCATGCTTGCAGTGTGCGGTCAGAAATTACAACAGCTGGACGTCATGGTGCTTGCACGCGTGCTTCAGGTCGTGCTCCACGCTGCAGTCACAGTGCCGACACGATGCTATGGGGGTAATAATAAAAAGTTAGTATAACAAGTTAAATATGGTTACTTGCGAGAATTTATTGTCTATTCAAAATAGGGACTAATATAATATGGCGGATCAAATATAGTTATCGAATCCCCATGATTTTGGTATAAAATAGTAGAATATGGCAAGCAGAATGCAGATAGTTATAAGACCTCATATCAATTGCTATAGTACAGGCTGAAACAAAACAGTTGACCATCTGTAAGCTCGCAACCTTTGTAATATGAATATTATTTAAGAGTGGACTTAGTAAGATACGAAAAGTTGCACGCTGTTCATCAGATGAAGAAGATATGTAAGAGCATATTATATCATTACTACTCACATGTACAAACAAATTATGCACTATTAAAATCTGTTGCTATAAACAAAATTCTGGCTGATGTTGATTTATCTTTTACCTATAATTAGATACATTTCTGTACTATTAAATGGCTTGATTCACATATATTTAATATTCGGAAAAAAAGTATAGAATGATATAGTCAATTGGATAGAAATTACTTAAATGATTATATTTTTAAAATATTCATCTAGTATACATTATTGACTTCAAAATAAAAAGACAAATATAAGAATAAAGTTAGTTTTTGCATACGTAAGTCTCGGAAGAATAATTTCCATGCAGCAATACAACAATCTTCACTAGTATGCTGTGAAAAGGATCCTTGAACGATGCTTTACTTGCAACGATAACTCGTAGATTACCTATACAGTAAATAAAGTAACAAATAAAGCAGATTCCAAACAAACTGTAGCGGACTAAATGATTCGCCCTTTGGTGCAAGACGCCTTTTTGAATGCAAAACGTTGCAACTCATTTGACTCTATTCTACTTACCATGATGTTTCATTTGATACCCATATTTTAGGGGTTGTAGTAGGATAGCTGATCCGCCATTTGGTGTTAATCACCATTTAAAAAAAAAGTTGTTGCAATACATTCAAGTGTATTCTACTTACTGAACCCTTTCATTTGATACTCCTATTGCAGAGGTTGTAGTGAGATGGATGATCAACCATTTTGTGTTAGTCGACAATTTGATTTGAAATGGCACCTTACACTTTAATACATTAAGTGTATGTTCACTGCTTGTTTAATCGTTATTTAAAATAATTTGTAGTTAATAAGATCGAATTACGACTAAAATTATAAAAATTATTTATAATTCTCGTATCTTAGCCACCATATTGACACCACCATCTTGGATCTTTACGAATCGTCCGTATTATTGAAAAATGTGACCTTGACAGTACAAAGGATGCTTATTTTCTGTGTTTAGTACAAATAACATCAATGTCTGTGTGAAATTTAGTTTTTCGGTCACTTTGGGGCACGTTTGGGGGGTTATACTGTCCCGAGAGCCAAAGGATCACTTCGGACCAATTTTCTGTTATTGCATTATCCAAACCTTAAAAATATAAAAGTCTCGCTGCCGGCGTCGACAAACCCTTTGCTACGACCGTCTGCTCGCCCTCGATGGCCTTTCTGCTGGCAGCTGCTCGACTTCTGCACTGCTCCCTTAATGCTGTCTGCTAGCTGTGGGCGGTTGTAGGTGACACGTAGCGTGAAGATGCCGGGCAGATACGTCAGGACGGAGTGACTGGTGAGCGTGAGATCGCAACGCAGGTTCTCTCGCTGCTAGCGTGCCTGCTTCTCTCCTCTCTTCCATACTTGCCCCTCCCGAACTCATGCATACATCGCACGCACTTGTCTCACTTGCTCTGTCTGCTATACTACGGCTCGCAATCAACTAACTACATATGTATATATACATATATAATGTACTAAGTTGAAATTGAAAAGAACTCGTGGTAAATAAAACACTAAGGTTTCTCTGTAAAACAAAGATTGTATTTATTATTAGAT
>JAPYYV010001701.1:0-27619 GCA_030522625.1 Copidosoma aretas
TGTTAAAAGAGTCAACTTTGAAGCTTTATACTTTCAAAACGGTATGGCTGAGATTACTGAAATTTAAATATAACATACATTGATACCTAAAGAACTTATGTTCAAAATTTGAAGACAATCGTAAATAAAGTTATTTTGGCATAAACGTCCTTAACTGGTGGCGTAACTATATTACCTATACTTATAACAGTACTATACCTAACGACTGCTACGAAGTTTGTAAGACTTTGCAAACAGCTCTGCAACCAAGTGCGGATTACTGCAGTGTGCAAATTAAATCTCAGTCCAACTCAAGCTAACTATTTACTTTTATAGTGCATGTAGATGAATAAAAGAACGAGTTGAAGGAACTTTCGTGCTTTTATGTACTCAATGTACACGTATAGAAATAATAAAATTACGTGTGTACCACCATATGAACATATATGATTTTCTCTGTCGTTGTTAATATGTATGTCACACGAGAGAAGAGCGGCGCCGCACGCGCGTCACACCCACGATTAATACTTACAGTGTGAGCAACGAACTCGGATCTTCCGAATACGTTGCGAAACTATTATAGGCAATATCGGTGCGCATACAGGGGTATTTGAGCTGCGCCAAGAAAATTGATCAGGGTAATATACTTATACGCTTATGGGTTACTTGAAACGAAAATCGTACATTTCACGAAATGTTTGTCGATATCTTGATAACTACTCATAAGTATAAGAATTAAATGAATCCAATCTCAGCAGAAAAATAATATCAAGATATTTTTCTTTACTTATTTCAATTGCATGAAAACCTCTTTGTTAAATCGTATCAAAAAAGTCAATGTTAAAATTGAAATTACTGCTTAGCTATAATATCTTGTCGAATGTGTATAAAATTAGGTACCAAATGAACCGGTAAGTAGGTATATATCAATATTCCGATGAAGCTCCCTATAATCAAAAATCGGGAGGGGAAAAAGAAAAAGACGAAAGAGGAGAAAGAAAATGTGGAGCGTGAGTGATGTCCTAAATAAATATCTTCGTTGATCAGTTACATGGAAGGGCGTTAGAGTGTGTGTGCGTCCATTTTGCAGAGATCAACTGAACGAACGAACGCTAATAGTGCCGTGGTTGTCGTTGCCACCGTGCCACGTGCCTATGCGGGGTATAAGGTGTGTTTTACTGCGTTACCTCATACACCAGACAAACATAAGTGATCATTGAAAGAGCAGCAAAGATTGGGACTTGGCTGAAACCGACTCTTGATGCCGGTGTTGCCATAAAGTTTAAAAAAAAAAAAAAAAAAAAAAAAAAAAAAAAAAAAAAAAAAAAAAAAAAAAAAAAAAAAAAAACATTAGTATACATGCAACTCGCACGCGTATAGTACCTGATAATATGACTTGAAAAGGCAGATGTTGCCCGATACACGCCGAGAGATGAGAAATGGAGAAAACGGAAGAGCGAATGGTGCGTTCAAAGGAGTGGCAATATGGCAATAGAAACACAAATTAACGATATGCAGTCGCCGTTGTTACCGCTGTTATTTGCGCTATCGCTATGATAATTTTTTCTGATGCGTAAGTATGTAGGTGCATATCGTATTTTATAATACTACAATTATTGATACGTATGGAAGAACTGAGAAGAACGATGCGGAGAAAAATGTACCGAGAGATAAAAATTAATAAGAGTAGATTAAAGTTCTTGACTAGGTATGCGTTGGAATACACACATAAGGTATATACATCGTCATTCCGACGAGCTGATGATAACCGCACTGGATAGAAATTGACGAACTTAATTGGACGGTTATCCTCTGCGACACGTATTGCACCGATACGACTCGTCATTCGATACGAAGTACAAAAGTGTTTTCTCCATTATCCGTTATTTACTGGAGAAGACGTGGAACCAATACGGCTTGTGCCGACTGATTAACGGTTCGAATATATACATATGTATATGTATAAGAGTTCTTTTTCCAAAACTTTTGATCGCGCGCATACTTTTTTTCGTGCAAGAGACGAGTAGAATATTATACATAAAAAAAAAGAATTTTTAAATCAGTACGGTAATCATAGGTCAGAGGTCTGTCATTATCGGAATGGTACTTTTTTTGGCAATTCTGAAGCCCTAAATTGTAGTTTTTCAACAAAATTTAGTTTGGTACATACTTATATGCACACCAGATGCCTTCGTACACTATAGTTACCTAATCGAAAATTTAAAATCCCTCTGAAATTATGGGAGGAGCATTACGGTAAAGACCGATTATTTTAATCAGCAGAACTCTCTATATTCACGATGACACTTATAAAACTAGGCGCATTCGAATCTCTACTATACAAAATGGTCAAATCCAAATGTCAAAGAATGGTCCACTTGGCTCTACTAAATCAATTGTCTCGCCCAATTCAAATGTGTCAAAACTAGGCTTCACAATTAGAACACCTTGTACACTTTCAAATTTTTTTTTTATCATCCTCAACTACTAGAAAGGGTGCTAAATGATTTAGAAATTTGGAAAATACAGCTTAAAAAATTAAAAAGTTAACACATAGGCAGTATACGCCACTAAAAATGAAAATTTTAAATGTTTCGCGTTACGGTAATAACATTATGTTCTGTTTTCTCCATCTTACGTACACAGAAAATACTTTTTCGACTTGATTTTAAAAGCGCTATCTAGGAAAAATTAGATTGCACTGTTCAAAAAAAGTTTGAAGTCAAAATAATAAAATGTGTTAATTATTCGTCAATGTTTATTAATTTATTTATGTATATATTATACAATAAAATAACCAAATATGAAGACATTATTATTCTATAACTTTTTATTTTATTACATTATATACGTATGCATTGTTAAAAACTACTCTATTTAAGTTTTAAGTATGAGATAAGTCTACTCACGAAACATAATCTTCTTATTTCTTACTTTGTTGTTGATCGCCCACAGCTCAGTTATATAATACGTGTTCACTCGAAGAATGACTAGATCACACTGACACTGTGAGCTTAGTCAGCTGAGTGAGTCAGTGGTCAGTGACATAGCTGAGGTGCGCGCTTTATACTGCGCAATGAGCTGCGCAGCTCACCTGATGTTTTGTTAACAGTGTGATGTAGTCATTCGTCGAGTGAACACGTATTATACTGAGCAGCGAGTGATCAACAACAGAGTACGAAATGAGGAGATTATGTTTCGTGAGTAAACTTACCTTACACTTAAAACTTGAATAGAGTAGTTTTCAATAACGTATGCATACATAATTTAATTATTCAAACAATAAGTAATACAAGTAACGCAATAATAATGTATGCATAGTAAATTCAAAATAATTTCACTACATTATATACACATCAGTCATTTCACGAAAAACGGGATATTTTAGTGCGCGAAATAGGATTAAAAAAATGTAGTGTTGAGAATTTATTAATTATTTTTTCTACGTTATGTTGCTACGTTACGTACGCTATGCAGCTTTGCCTATTGAAAAACCCACGTGGATGAAACGAAACGAGCCCCGATGCCATGTTTTTATTGAAAAAAAAAAAGAAGAAAAAAATCTTTTCACAAAAAAGAGCGAGTACTCGAAGTGTATACTTGAAAGCAGTATAACTTGTATTTTTCCACCACCAGCAGCAGCAGCATTGCGGTTATGGAGTTTTCATTAAAAACAATAAGGTCCGACAGCGAGCGCGTCTACTTTTTGTTTCGAGGAACAACAATAGCAACGTCGGCGAAGACCCGCTTGCGCGTCCCGAGACAATTATCTCAAAAGAAGGAAGAGGACCCTCTTTTCCGAGAGTCCTGAAAAACTCTTCTCTACTGCCCACGTGCAAAAAAAAAAAAAAAAAAAAAAAAAAAACTGCCCGACAAAGGCTCCCAACGCAGAAAAAGAAAAAAACCCACAAAAAGCAAAGAGAGACCCCGGGGACCCCCGGCACGCGAGCTCCCTCCGTCCCGGCTCGCGCTCGAGAGCAACAGCTGCGCGGGGTCGATATCTGGAGGAGGGTGATGCCGTAGGCCGCGACTAGGGCTCAGGGACGGCATGCACGTATATAAGTATCCACCTGGAGGGCAAGAAGACTGTTACCCGGCCCGTTTCCTCCTCAAATTGTTACTGCATCGCACGTGCTGCTGCTATAAGTATATACTGATGGACACAAAAACACAGTTCGGCCCTTCGTATTCATGTGTGTCTCTTCTCCTTTCCACTCTTATGGAATACTATGTAATCGGAAAAGTCGATTGGACACGTGTGACCCTCGACATACCTTTACCGACGAGCCTGCCGTTATTGCGAGGGTCAACTACGTACTGGGGGTATCTTTCGGGAGATGCTGATGCCAAACCATTTTAGCGAACGATCGCGATTTGTTATTCTAGGGGAAAAAAAGATTGATGCACAAGAGATACTATGGTGTTTTTATTATTACTATTGCGGCGCAAAAAAAGAAACAAAGAAATCCAATTTATTCATTGAAACGTCCATGATTCGTTCATGAATCCCCGAGAAAACGTCATGAAAAAATTACCGTGAAGTTTATTGTGACGCTGCACCGAAATCGTAAGCAGGTTTACGGCAAAATTGTATGATTATCCTTGCGTTTCATCAAAGTTGTGCAACTTTCGGCATAAAGTTCAGCGTTGTTCAACTTCTTAACTTGCGCGGTATGGATTTTACGAGCTTGCAGTCAAAAAATTCCGCACTTTTTTTCTCGACTTCCCACCAAGATAGCTCGGGTTGAATTTTAATTAGCAGTGATCGAAACGAATGGATAATTTTTATTCGCAAACTTTACCGAAATATAATCTCACGCTCTGATCTTTCGCAAGTATAGTTTTGAGAGTTTAGTTTTCTTAGTTAAATTTGCTCGCCAGCTGTTTATTTGCGGAAAAGCCGATATCCCAGGCCGGGCAATCGATTAGCGATGGTGTCTATTAATAAATTGCGATCAAAGACCCTATTCTCGCAAATAAAGTAGGTAACAACATGCATAGTAATGAGTAGGCTTATAAAAACAAGCGCGTATGCTGGTTCTAAAAGAGACAAATACTCAGGATTTTCTCATGTATAATCAGAAATTAGATGACGTTTTTCTTCTCATTGGATGGCCCAAGTCAATAAAAAAAAATATATATAAAACTTATCTCGGATTATACAATTGTAGCCGGACTGTAAACGTCATGCTTAAAAAAACATTATATTGGCACTTCATGATTTAAAATTAACCAAGATTTAATTATGTTTCCAGATTTTGCCATCAACAACAATCGCCTGGTGATTATTTACTTTTAACATATTTTCTAATAAATATTTAAAACTAATAAACTTTTAAAAGCCCATATCATCATTAATACCAATGGATTGTGTTCATATCAAACAAACTTGACGTAAGAAAATATTAAAAATTTTAATTTAAATATTAAAATATGACATCAACTATAATATATGTATATTAACTGTATGTATATATAAAAACAATCATCTTTAATAACAGTAAGACTTGAGACGAAAATTCGTCAATTAATATTTGATAGAGCTTACAGAATTATAGAGTAAATGAGACTTTTGAGTTTGGTGAGACTGTATGGAAATTCTGAACGCCTTGTATTCCAAAATGATGTTCTGAAAGTATTTTAATAACATCAAGAATCAAATAAAATGTAAAGATTATATTAATTTTGACACATGCAAGACTCACCAACGAATCGTATATTATTTTATTGTTGTACCTTTCATACAATACATTTTTGGCTTCTTCCTTCAAATGCTTAATTTCTTTTGCTGCATCATGCATTGTCATGGCAGTTACC
Organism: Copidosoma aretas; assembly: GCA_030522625.1. NCBI lineage: Eukaryota > Metazoa > Arthropoda > Insecta > Hymenoptera > Encyrtidae > Copidosoma > Copidosoma aretas. The sequence goes on from JAPYYV010001701.1 coordinate 5,797, forward strand.
AAATTAAGTTTCTCTAAAACTTCTAACATGTTTCTTAGAGGCATAAGTGTCAAATCGAAGTCTGACTTAATTTTATTATTTGTACGTGGGACGTTCAATGTACTTCTAAAAATGTATTCAAGCAATTTTTTTGCGGTCGTTGTTTTTTGGATAATATTCGTATATTGTTATATTTGATAACTTACTTATCTAACTGAGAAAAAAGCTGAGGTTCTATACATCTGTTTATGTGCTTTAAGGGAAGAGAATAGCTTAAAACACTTAAAATTTTTAGGAAAACTCTTTCGTCTTTTAAATTTGTAAAAGCATCAACAAATTCTGCTACAAATAACCAACCCTCATTTTTATAGTGAAAAATGTGAAAAGGTTTGTGGTCCATCTTTTCACTAAGATCTGAGAAAGTCATATTCTTAATGAATAACTTTAGTGTATTTTTACAAGAATATTATGCTATGAAAATGATAAACTTACGTAACATCAAATAAGTACTGATACTTGTTGAAACACTATGAACGTTTAAATTGTTGTGAGTTGGAGATGTCAAACACCTTTCAGTACCATCATCTTTATTTCTGAAATTATCTTTGAACAACTCATTACTTTCAGAGTTATTAGATTTAACAAAATCCTTATTACCATCTAAGCTTGCTGCAACCTTGCTGTGCACATATTGGGGCGTTAAATCGATATTTTGTTTGGAACCAGCACCGTGATCTTTGTTTTTGAAGTTATCTTTGAGCAACTGATTACTTTCAGAGTTATTAGATTCGACAGAAATCTCATCATCATCCAAACTTGTAACCTTACTGCTTACAGATCGGGGCGATGGATTGATATTTTTTTCTGAATCAAGATTTGCTTGATATAAATTTGTCACGTTTGTTGCCAACTGCTTGACAGAATGTGTATTTCGTTGAGTTTTCGTTTGGACTAATTCGTTTTCTACAACGGTTCTTCCATTGTCATCCGTTTGTTTTGAAACTGATGAAATCATAGAAGATCGGCATGTATCACCTGTCATTTTTTCAGTCGACTTGTGTTCATTTATCGAGAATTCATCATTTGAATGAATCTCGTTGGCAGCGATATTTTTGATACTTTTCAAATCTCGACTATTTTCAATTGAGACTTTTATTGTATCGGTAGATGATTTATTTGAACTTACGCTTTCATCATGAAATTCGTCCCCGAGAGGTTCATTAATGTAAACCGATTGATCAATCACATCAGTTTTTTTTACATCATTTGTGTTTTTTTCCGCTGGATAAACAACATTTGAGTTTTCAAGAGTATAATCACTATTACTATCATTTTGATGGTTTAGATCCATACCATTAGTTTTATCAACCACACTATGTTTCTCGTGTTTTTCATCTTGCTTTACTTCAACTGATGAAGCTTGGCAATGAGTGACATGCTTGTGATGATACTCTTTATTACATTCTCTTTCATGAAGAGGAACTTCATCGAAATCAACCTGTAATCAAACAAACGTTTCCAAAGTAACTTCACCCACATAAATTTTGATGATGGACAACAATTTGTTTACAAACCATTTCTCCCCAATTCGCAAATTTATTTTTTACCATCCAATCGTTTATGCTGTCAACTTGGGCGTTTATCGTATCCATCAACGATACTGCAATAGTATTATTCTAAAAATAATAAAGAAATTAAGTATTTTCCAAAATTACAAACATTTTTATCAATAACCAGTTTTATTGAAGTACACACATCTTCATGTAAAACATTCATTTTTGCCAAAAAAGGCAATCTCAATACTTTATCCTTAAATGCATCAATAGAACTATTTGGCCACTCATAAGAGTCAATGGGCTTGATATCATGCAAGCCACAAACTATGGCTTGAGCTGGCAAGTAGGAGAAAGTCTTGTGCAGAAAGACCAAATCATTGGGGTCATAGGATTTGATAATGCCATAGTCATAAAAACACACCTGAAAGAATGTTTTTTAGAATTAAGTATAGAATGAAGCATTGAAAGATATCAATGATTAAATGCGAATCCACCCACCACTACGAACCCATCCTCCTTGACTTTTATGACCATTGCCCTATACCAAAAGTCAAAATGAATACAAACAACATTTAGTCCAGGCTGTAAAAGACTTTGAGGGACCTTGAGGGACCGCAAATCTTTATTTTTATAGAAATTTCTAAATAGTAAAAAATATTTGAATAAAATTGTCAAATCGAACGAGTAAATTGTTGAGATATGCAAGTGAAATACCTCAAACGGCTTAGAAATATTTTGTATCCTTCAACATTTTTTTTTAGCATTATCCAAAAAATTGATGGTGTGAAGATTTGAGAAACCATGACTTCAAAACTGCCATTGGAGTCAAGCTCTATGGAGGATACTGGGATATATTTAACAGTGTCACGAATACCCATGTAACCATCAGGAATCAGCACCATGGAATGTTTTGCAGACTGAAAGTACAAAAGTTGAAAAAATGTGATTTATCGACTAGTTCAGCCATAGCATGCATCTGGCTGACAATATTTTTCCTGGTCAAGGTTGAGGCAAAGACATTTGGTTACATACAACGAATACTTACATAGTTACTCGTATCCACCATTAACTGGGGCTTTGGTGGATGCACCGTCAAGATCCTTCTGTGGTATAACGGTTGTTGTTGTTGATGTTCACAGTGCACCTGTTTGTCTTGGTCTTTTTTCATCCACTTGGCTCCGACCGAGCTAAAACGCTCTGTCTCATCGGAGCTGCTGACCAAAGGCGCAGGACTCACAGATTCGGTCACTGTCCTTGAGATACCGGGTGGAGGCCGGGCACTCCGGGCAGGTTCACGAGGTCGTCGTAATTTGAATGTTTGAGGAGTAGGTGTTAAAGTCCGCGGGCTGCAGCCTCTACTGCTGCCAGTACTACCTCTGCCCCTGTTTCTACAGCCTTGTAGGAGTTGTAGGTGCCTACAACAGATGCGTAGAAAGACAAAATCGTGCAGTCGAGCTGAGCCCCGTCCTATGGATCGTAACCAGAGGTCGACAACCTTGGCCCGGTGCCGTTTTCGGCTGTGCGAGATAAGTACGCGATCCCTCGTATCTTTTTGTGCAAGACGCAAATTATAAATGTGCAACGCGTTTGCCGGGACAATTACAATACTAGCAATCAACTGTCAATAATTAAACGAATGGGTTGTAAATTTTAAAATGAGTAATGGAGTTCGGAAGCCATCGACGAGTCGGTCGTTCGCTGTGTCGATCACCCAACGTGGAATAGCCGGTCCTAGTATACAGCCGGCCGAGAGCATCGCACATTCGCACCATCGTCAATAAATGAAAATTTATATATACATATACATATAAATAAGATTAATCTACTTACTCGTTTGCACTTTGCATCGGAAACATCAGTTTTGTCGCACACCGAACAAGTCAAATACTCTGCGTACGGCACTGGTGATGTCTGATATGATTATAAAGACTGAAAAAATTCAGTAGGCAAATGTATTGTTCAACTTTGTACTAGGGTACATAGGTACTATTTCTATCGTTGAGTACCATTTAGTGAAGCCACGCTTATATTCTTAAGTACACTGTGAACGTATGAATATCGGAGCTGTTTGGTTACTTATACCTATGCTCACAAGAATCGACAAGTTGAATAACAAAACCGCAATGACAACTGAGTATCAACTTTCAAAGTTACCTCTTTTGTTTTGATCTGTGTTCATCTGTCTGCTGCGGCAGACCGGACCGGGCAGACTGTTGCTCGTCCGTTCGATCTTCCTAAGTCTTACTTGCGTGCACATGTTTTGAGGAATACAGAGGAACAATTTTTAAATAGAAGGCACCCCCTGGTAAACAAACCTGATATATATATATATAAAACCTCCTTCTATCCGGGATTCTGGGTTCGAGCCCCAGCCGGAGCAAGCCTTTTTTTCATTGTTCTGTTGATTTTCGATTGACAATTTTTTAACAGAAATCGTTGTTTTCGCAACAAAACGCGCTACATAGATCGATGAAAAATCGAATAATAAGCGCAACATTTGATGGTATAGTAAATTATAATAATTCGACTTAATAATAATTATCATTATTATTATTATTATATGTGTACTTATTCACCGAGTTGTAAACGCACCGATTCCCCAGCTCGCGGACATCGGCGGCAAAATCGGCGAGCACTTTACGGAGCTTCCGAGCTTTTAGATACGCGCGCGCGTGCGCACACACACACACACACACACACACACACACACACACACAAAATATACTTACACATAATTTACATACAGGAGATCACGAAATAATGAGAAGAAATAAAAGCTCCTTTTTCACAACCTGAATATGTAAATTTACGTATGCATACGTGCTCTCTCTCGTCCAAAAAAAGTCTCGCAACTTGCAGGCACAAAAGTGTCGCCTCTTCCCTATAGCAAACTAGGCCAAGTGGCCCGGGTAAAAGTCGTCACCTGTTTTTCTTTCTCTTGATTTTTCTCAGTCGCGCATATCAGGGACGGAAAAGAGCCCCCGCGAATAGCAAGTAGCGGGAGGGTGGCCCTCCCTTATATATACGCGAGTAGAGAGTGCCATCCACCCGTGAGTGTATATAGTATAGGATGCACAAAAATAGCCATGAGCGACTCTCTGGAGTAGTCGAGTATGAAAAAGTGTACACACGAGTGTTTGCTGCACTTATACCAACTGTATAGTTTTGTCTCTTTTCGAGCCTTTTTCCTCGGAAAAGGCGAATATAAGTAGCGGAAGAAAAACGGAGAAAGGGAAAACCTTTTTCTTCCATCCGTCGGTTTCTAATGGACCCTCGTCTTGCGAAAAGTTCAGCCTTCCCTCTTGGACACACGCGTGTGAGGCTTTCATTGATTTTAGCGGTGAAGAGGCAATTTGGCCGATGGTACCGAGGAGAGCTTTCGAGAGCTTTTACTTCTATACCCCGGCATATATATATATATATATACGGGTAAACCATTCCCTTTATCGGTGTATATGTATGTGTATATTGTGTGGTTTTATCTCGAGGCTCGCTTTTGAGTGGTTTCTATAACGGTGAAGTATACATAGTTCGATGCCTCGACACCTCGACAGACTAGTATAATGGGTCGTCATCTCCACGAGGGCGATCTGCACGAATCGATTTATTTCACAAAGCGTTTTACGTTCCATCAGGCACGTACGCAGATTTTTTCCAAGCAGTCTTAAATCCTCAATGAATTTAGCGTTCGTACGGTTTGCTCAGGTGTGACTTGTATTCTTTTATTTTGCCGTTCGTCACGGATATATACACACGTCGTAGGATACTATGAATCTAAAAAAGACGTTATAATAACACGTAGTTGAAATTTATATATTTGTTACATAATGCACAACAGTACAAGTGATGATAAGCGTTTTGAAACAACAACCGACTACTCACCCAACTCTATACCGAATCGAATAATTTTGAACGAAAACAAAATTAATCCGACACACTCTGTATATACTTATTGGACACGGGATGTTTCATCTACTGTAGTCTTTCCGATGCATAAATTATTACTGTTTAAAATTGTACGACTCGATAGAGCTGATGCAGGCTAGAGAGTTATTAATAGATCGATTTTGATTATTTTTCTCAATAATATTGCTTATTTCTCTTGCCGTGATGCATTTTGTAAACGTGCAAAAGTATACAAATAACGCGCTTGGATTTACCGGATGGAGTCAGGGTCAGTTGATGGTACTCCAAAAATGGCCTCCATCCGTTGCGCCAACAAACAGACAGTAGTCCAACTTTACAGGATATATTTTGAAGAAGGAACTGCATTATCTTATGTAAATACACATACAAGCGGAGCAGTTTGGGCGATCTGTATACAACATACGTCTATCTCGTGACGCAACTATTTGTAAAAGAAGAACCACCTGCTTGAGATGCTTATCGTGAACATTTGAAAGCGCCTCGCGTGGATGCATGTATATACTTTTTATGTACAGTAGTTCAGGGTTGCGCGATACTTTTTCTCAAGTTTTCCAAGGATCTAAGGATCACGAATAGGTATAGTGCAGAAGTTCAAAGGTACATGCGTACACTTATCAGCAGTAATAAACGGAGAAAAAGTATTTACCTTATATCCAGCTAATTTTGTAATTATTGACTATCTGTAATTTAATTTGTTTAATATCCAACACAAATGACAAATAAGGGTGTACGGGTCGAATGATTTAATCAATAATAGTTCTAAGACTGTTTCTGTGCGGTAATTACCCTTTTACCCTACATATGTACATATACATACACAACATTACGAACATAGCGAACGTGACGGTGGTCAAGTTGTTAAATTTAATTTGTGCGATGCACATTATTACGTCGATCAGTTGCCTTCCCATGCAAGTGCCCCTGCGGTTACTTAAAATTTAATTGCAGAGTTGTCGAGCGAGAACCAATTAATTAAAGCGAAGCACAGAAAGCGAAAACTTAATAATTAGTGATAACGTACTAATCGAACCGATTCAACCGATGAAGGAGAATATATAACATAATAGAGAATGAAATCAACCGTGAGTAAAAAAACGCTCCCTATACTTACACGATCAAACTGTTCGACGACCATCGTAGTATTTTATTCTCACCTCCAATGCTACCAGGAGATAATTCAACACCGTAAACGATTAATAGAAAGAAAGACGAGAAATGTAAGGAGAAAGAGTATATAGTCAGTCATTGAATAAAAACGACGGCCGTTCAACCTTCTCTGTCACTCCCCCAACGACATCCGCGTCGCGCGCGAAACCCCCCGAAACTTCGAGCCCTTGCTTGCCTCGATAATCATAAAATACAGCCCTCGTTTGATTCAATAATTCGTGTGCTCGCAGGTGGCGTGGGGCACGGCAGTAATGGAGCTTCAAAGCTGGCTGCTCTACCACCTCGTGGCCGTGAGCGACTGCAATCAAGGTACCGCATCTTCTGTTACAATATTTATATTACATGTCTAATTGTATAATAGTAAGGGACCGTGGGCGGTGGGCCTTCCCCTAGACTGTGCATCAATAAAATACCTATATAAGAGTACACACATACCTACGTGTATAGTTTGTACGGCACGCGATCGTAGCACGTGTATATAACGTTGTATACTGTACGCGTTCAGAGTGTTCTTTGTCGCAAGCTCGAGCGCGCGTGTCCTTCCTTATTCAAATGTGCCTTGCATGTCAATGTATAGTATAGACGCGGACGCGCTTTGATTTCAGTGTTATTCGCTGGTGGATAGTATACAAACAACGTCGTGTTTACGTGCGAGGATCGCATAGTGTAGATTGTGCATGGAAAATTAGATTTTTACTGCGTGGAGACTCTCTTGTATGGCTATCATATCCAAGGTCTCGAATCGAGCTTTTCGTTTTGACTATTGAATAACTTGACAAGGCAAATCGAGAGTTTATTTCAGATCGTTATGATCATCGTTATTATTAATTATAAGTATAAACCGTCGCTTAAGAGGAAAAAGGAAACAATTACAAAAGGCTGTAAAAAAGGTACCGATTCGGCTGAGCTCCGTACAACACGTATTTGTACAATGGACGCAAGAGGATGAAATCTTAATATTTTTAGCTTATAAAATTTTCGTCATTCTTTTAGAATTGATTGGTCCGAAAATATTAAGATTTTATCCTCTTGCGTTCACACAAATACCTGTTACAGAGCTCGGCCGAATTGGTACTTTTCTCGGAGCTTTTTGTAATTGGTACCTTTCTTGCAGCTTTTTTTAATTGGTAACTTTTTCTTTCCAAGCAACGAAATACTGTACGTACGGGGATCTATTTATGCTCTGAATGTCCTTATGCAAATCTGCTTTTTTTATTATTTTTAACGTTAAAAGTTTTTGATAAAAATTTTTGCTTCAGCTTTAATGCATCTTTGCATCTTTGAGCACGAAAAAGTACCGAACGACTTTGAATTCGATGAAATCGTTGGGGGTGAACAAAAAATTATAAATTGGACGTTAATAAAGTTTTCCCACGTATTTTTTTATGTCTTGACTATATGTAAGCACCAAAACAAAATGATACACTGCAGACTGGTGTCGACTGGCGCAAATGAAGCTTAAGTGATGATAAAAAATCGAAAAATAGAAAATTCTTTCGTGCATTTCATTCAATTTCGTATGCCTACCTTATTTCTTTTTAACAGTCTACAGTTTTGTGTAGAATATAGTGGAGAGTGAAATAAAGTTGTGTTTAACGGTTAAAATAACTTTCTCATTAAATAATGCTGCTTTTGTAACGATTTTTCGAAATTTTATCACGACTTTAGCCACCGCATCATTATTAATTTTATTAATTTTATCATGCTACAATTTAATTATTATTTAATTTGTCATCATATTGTTTCGTATCACTGTACATTATACACAAAAACCTCGATTTTTATTTTAGTTTGTTGAGTTGAGTTATCCTAAGTTTTGGACACCGCTGCACCATTTTTTAAGTTCTGTTTTCATTAACTCACGGAGGATATCACGAGGTACACCCAAATTTGACGGTGAGTCGTTGTTTACAGGTAAACACCAATGCATATTCATTACACTATACGTTCCCTCTGTTGTATTATACTTATCGAAGGATGACTAAAAGTTAATCAGTTATCCAGAAATGAGTAACGCTCGTGACTATAATATTGTTGGACTTTCACTATAGTTTTACTTTGAACTAATTTTGTTTGTTTACTCATGGTTAGTATATTTTATTTTATAGAATCTATCATCTATGTGTTGCAAAACTGTTTAATTGTTGTATGTTTGTATGCGGAAAAGTGAGATCGCTATTGAATTCGATAAAAAAAATTGTCTACTACTGCACGGTATACAAATTTTAATTCACATTTGATTCACAATTAAAAAACTATTTTGTTTGCGAGAGTACATAAAATGTGTATGATTTTTACAAATAATTGTGTTGAACAGCACATTGCCCGAATTTGTTGTACGTGTTAGCTTTGAATCGTAAAATTGATCAATTATAATAAATCATACTTAAAAACGACCCACCTGCCATAACTTTTCTCAACAGCGAAATTCCGTCGTCACGTGTTTAAAAGTAAGCCTATACAATATAATTACTCCGACATATCTTATCCTTATCGCACAGACCACGAATACGGATATATGTATATGTACGCGCTATTCAGCTGTAGGTAGATAAGCCTTCCAAGAAAAATTGCTTTGGAAATCCACTGTCAGTTTTCAACAAACAGTCGAGTATAAAAGCGACAGTAAACGTCGTACCTCCACGAGAACGATATAAATTTAGTCACCTTATCCGTTGCTGCTGCTTATACCTGCACGTAACGATAGAAAATGCAGCTGAAAATTCCTCAAAGTGAGTTGCATATGTTTTAGTCCACATTTGCAAAAAGTTCCGTAAAAGTTTCGCGACCGAGTTTAATTAATCACAAAGTTTACTCCAACACGTGTGCACACAAAAAATCGTAAACAAACACAATACCACATTATACACATAAGGTAAATCAAAACAAATAAACATCCCAACTTGCCCCTCGACCCCCCCTCCGAAAGCGCGTAAAATAATCATCCTCCGAAACTTTGGGCGTACACCGCCGAAGAGGCGAATCGAAACTGTGGAAGAAAAACAAAAACAATAATAATCCCCGATTCTTCCCCGATCGGCCGCGCCGCAGCGATGCAGTCCGCGGCCGCGATCAACGGGAGCGGCACGATGGCCGGCGACGCGGCGGCGACGACGACGGGCAGCCGGGCGCGCGACCTCGGCCTGCGCGCCCAGAAGAAGCTGCTGGACCGTTTCGCGGCCTCGCACGCCGGCCGGTCGCTCCTCATCGACGACACGACGGCCTCGCTGCTCGACAATCTCTACAGGCTGATGGACCGGGCCGCGCGCGCCAGCCAGCAGATCGACAAGAGACAGCCGGAGAAGGTGCTCAAGAACATCGTCAAGCTGTCCATCAAGGTGGGTGTCGGGGTTTTTTTGTCCGCGTTACTTTTGCCGAGCAGGGATGAGCGGCTTTTTTTTTTCCAACTCGAATCGAGTCGGTGTACGTTCGCTCGTTCGGGGAGAGTCGCTTATCGATCATTCGGGCTCGGGAGGAGGAGTCATCGATGATGGTTCCATGGAGTCGCAACTGGCGCGTGCCGGATGAGTGCCGGATCGCGATGAAATCATTCTTGTTCACTCGCATTATAAGCCTTATATAAGCATTATAAGTTGGTATTTGTTGTTTTTTGTTACAATCGCTTCGTGCAATACGGATAACGTGGTGGAAAAACGATCGGAATTTCGGGCCTGTTGAAATAAAATCTGTAATCATACCGCGGAGCTATCGCATGTGAATCGAAGAAAAAATCACGTTAAACAAAAGTATCGAAATTAATCGTACGAAAGAGTGGACAAATGATGATGCGTCGAGCTAATTTGAGGTATAAGATACTATGAATTTGTTTAAAAAAACTAACGAGTTATTGGGCTTGAACGCAAAATTGGGTTTTATTGATGAAAAAATAATCTTTGAACAATAGGCCCGAGCTTTATTGGAAATTACCTTCGAAGCGAAAATTTTCGATCGCCGTATCCTAATAGCTTGATTTTCCGCGCAGAAATATTTTTTTCATACATTCACAACTTTGATCATACGTAACATCAGAAAATTCGAAATTTACTTCGAACATTGCCTGGAAATAGTTATACCTATGGTGTACAAAATGTACACTCGTGCGCCATTATTTCGGTTCTGTATGATTAAGAAATAGTTGATAAAATATAATGCAGTTATTCAGGATCTGTAATATCTGCGACCACGAACATTTTTGTCCTTTTCGCGTTTTTCTTTAAATTTCCAGGTATAGAACGATGAAAAAAAACGTAGCTAGCCAATTTGGTATGAGCAAGGTGATTGAACTGTTCAAAAAAGATATAGGAAAAAGAAAGTAAAAAGACGTCACGTGAGAAGAAATGAGAAAATTTTTAGGATTCGAGCGGTCGTTGCGACATCACGCGAAATCACAATTAAAAATAATTAATGATTATCGAGCGTTCGTGAATCGCCGTTAAAATATTTTTGTCATTCGAACACTTGCCCAATCGATTTGCGCAACATTCCCAGCCTCTCTCTCTCTCTCCTACAATCCCTCCGCCAACACACTCGCGCGCATCAACCAACGAATATAGTAAACATCGACGACCCAAAATTCCAGATCGGCCTCTTGCACCGCAACCAGCAGCTCGGGCCCTCGGACGTGGCTAACCTGGACGAGATCAGGCGCGGCCTGCGCGCGACCGCCATGGCCGTACTGTCGTTCTACGAGCTCGAGTTCAGCTACGAGCGCGCCTACCTGGTTAAGTCGCTGGAGCGGTGCCGGGCGTCGGTCCGCGCCCTCATAAAGCCCCACCTGACCGAGAAGTCGCGCGAGCGCTGCGACCAGGTCTTTGACTTCCTCGTGCACCCGGACTTCCTCGAGGCCGTCTTCGCGGCGGACTCCGAGCTGCGGCCCGTGCTCGGCGCCCTCGTCGCCGACATCAACAAGTCCCTCGAAACTGGACAGCTGTGATGGGCCTGGGACGATGCGGCGGACTGATGATGGGCGTTTGGTTTTTGTACATTTTGTTTTCACACGCTGGATATTAATTTCGTTGCCTTCCTCGAGTGCGTGGCAGCCGGACGCGGACCTTGTGAGTATTTTTGTTTTCTCGAGTCGGTTAATTTATGATTGTTCGTTGGGTTAAAACACGATGCGATGGATTTTCCCGGTATCGATGCCGGGCGGAGGTGTATAATATAGTGATAGACCGTGGATTCGTATATAATCTGCGACAGTCGCGCCATTTCGAGGAGAGAGACCGGAGTCGGTCGTTTGAAACAACACGATTCGAAAAGGTTTTGAAACCTTTTTTTCAACCTCATGTGTGTATACGTCATTTATATAAGTGTCGAGGAGCCTCGGTTTGCAGAGTTCGTGAATTAGTGTCCGCGTAGTGTACGCAGATGACATATTTTCTGTGAACAGAACCCATATTTTCATAGTTTCGACCGAAAAATGGCTGATGCAAAAGTGGATTTCATCACTCGACTATGATTTTAGCGATGTAAAATAAGTACAGTGAGTTTTTTTTTCACGCGTAAATAGTAGTATTACACGTATATAGTACTTTGGAGATGGCACGACGCGGTGCTTTTTTTCGTTTTGTCAAATTGTTGAAAGAATATCGTCACTTGGGAGGAATAAGGTCCCATTTCGGATTTGCGCTAAGAAAGGGCCTATCTCAGCCGAGCTAGCTGCATTTTTACTCGTATTTACCTATACTTTTAATGTATTACATGTACATTACATGTGTATTACGTGTACATACATATAATATGAATATATTTATGAACTTTATTTTTCGCCGAAATAGGCTTTTTCTTTGAGAAAATCTGAAACGGGACCTGTCCAAGCGCAAATCTGAAAAAGGACCTTTTTCCTCACAAGCGACGATATTAATATGGGCGTGATTTTGGATAAAAGAGCGAGAACTGAAAAAGGGTTTGCTGGACAGACCAAAGCGCTCGTTTGATGATTACTCAAAAAATATACGATTGCGTTTTCAACGCGCGGACCAAATATATTTGCAAGTACCTGTATTGAAAACCAGATTGTTGATCAATGTAGCAAACAAAGTTTCAGTAATCCACAACCAATTAGCAATTTTCAAAAGAATTCTTAAGAGAACATTTCTCAATTCATTTCAACGTAAGTGAATGTTTATAATAATGCAGAGAATGGGATTTATTTACTGTTTGAGAAAAACAGACAATCACAAACTGCGTATTTTAGTTTCGAACCATTAATGAAAAGACAACTATTGTGAGATATACTATAATCATTTATTCTATAGAAGCGCTCACGTTTGCATTGTATTGAATTTTGTGCGCAAAGTACGGCAATCGATCCGAACAACTTGGTACTTATTTGTTTAAACGACATGCAACTCTTGATATGTCGAAAACTTTAGTGTGTAGAGAATGGAAATCTTTGATCAATTGTACTTTTCTCTTTGAACTGCGTGAAAATGTTTTGAATTAGGTAGGGTAGTGCAAGTGAAAATAAAAAAGAAAAAGATGTTGCTGACTGCATTTTTAAATAATAGCAACCCAGCTGCGATTATTTGATTGCACGGAGAAAGTAATTATTATCACTCACAGTAGATGCAAAAAAATACTCGTTCGTAAATAATAGAAAAAAATTGCCTTACTATGAGGATATTTTTGCAAAGCAGGGAATTGTATTTACGGGTGATACAAAAAGACGGCAAAGACGATAAAAAAAACCAAGTTTAAATGATGGTTTACTAAAATCACTCAGGTATACGCACATTCATATAAAAAATGATTTTAATATATTATTGCGTTTGCGTATGTGTACTAGTATTAAATACGTATTAGTATTGGCAAAATGCATTGTTTGAAAAAAGTATTTAATTGTATATATTTTCTTTTTAATAGATGTAGAATAATGTACTGTATTTGTTGAACATACATATCAAAAGATCATGACCTTTTTTTTTTAACAACACGAAATCGTCAATATACCCAAAATGGTTTGAACTGCATTTTTTACGAGTAATTAATATAATTACATCATAAATGTATAGTTTCGAGTGAGAATTTTCGATGTAATGTAATATATGTAAAACCAATAAATTATTTATAATATAAATGATACAAAGAAAAATCATCACCCATGCATAACCATCCACACCAGATAATAATATTGTGAAAAAAAAAAAATGAGAAAAGTGAGTATTTGGACAGATTTTGGATTAAAAATTAAACGTAACAACTTCTTTGCAATTGGCTTGGTTTCTAACTTTATTTACACAATTTTCACCGGGTCAGACCGCCGTGTAATTCTGGATTACAACAGCATAATCATCTTTAGCATCAGTTTTCCTGAAACGTTTGTGAGACTTAATTTCTTTTTTATCACTATTAAACAACACGTATCACAAGCGAAAAAAGTCGACGTAAGTATATACATCTAACTTTGTCAATCGCAAATCAAATTCGTCATCCAGAATTGTTTGCCTTTTTTAATAGATTTGTTCAGTGATCCAGCTCTGGTCAGCTCTGAATGGTATATGTTGCCTCGAGTAAACCTAACATACCTCTCCATTATCATTAATGCTATAAATATTCATCATTTCACGTCAGTCATGTCCGGCTACACCCTTCTCTTCATCAATTATCTCCAGCATTTCTCTTTTTTTTTTAAAAATGTCTTTTATCAACTATTTAATTTAATAACCAGTCTTGATTTTTTTTTATTTATTATTACATTAAACCAGGTTAGTTTGCTGTCCTGGTTTGGATTTACTGATTTTTTAAGTTGTATTTTTATTTATGAATCCATCGGTTGGGCATTGTCTCGTGAATGTAGTATTTTAGTGTGAATTCCCAATCGTCTCATGAAGAGTCTTATTCATTTACAAAATTTCTATTGTTTTTTTTTTATAGATATGAAGCAATGTCATCATAGTAACTGTACGATATCAAATGAATTAGTATAGGATTCGATTCAACTTTCTTACACATATAAATTCTTAAAAACTATTATGAATCGTGCATGTAATTTTCGCGAAAAATTACGTATTTCTTTTGCATTTTTTCATCATGCATATGATGAGAAAATCATATGAAAATCATTTATACATTATTACTTCAATTGATTTATGCTAGAAAAGTCTAAGTATCAACAGAGATTTTTGTATGAATTTCAAAAAATTAGCCTCGAAAAATGTTTTAAAAAATCAATCATTGAACAAAATCATTTGAAACAAGCTTATTTATAAATACAAAATACTTCTGGAAAAAAACTTTCACTAAAATGTTTTCCTACGTTTAGAATCCAAATGAATTAAATTATGAAACAACTAATATAATGTACAATTAAACGACAAGAAAAATCAACAAATTCTGCGAGTGCTGTGAATAAGAGTGAAAAAATGTACAATGAATGTTGATTGCCTTGTCTGTTACAAAATATTTTTCATACAATGTACAACTTGAATAAAAATTACTTGAACGTAAACGAACATATCTCCATCAATAAATATATAACACCGGTGAGTGACTGTCAAACGATTGGAGTAATTTTCTATGCATAAAATCGGTACCATCCAACGCAATTTTTCTCCTTTAGGAACATGATTGGTGGCTGTAATTGTCGAATCATTTATTTATCTTTACAAGATTAACGCGCAAGATAAACGATTTCGACGCATTGCACTCAGCCAAAACGCAACTATACAATCACAGTGTATGCCTTTCCTATATTTTGTTGAAATAATAGTGATCAAATTACTACTAATTAATTACCAACCACCAGTTCCTTTGATCACCTGCAGTTTTAATTATTTGGCGGGAGTTCAATTGTTTAAGTCAAGCTGGGGTCTCTATTTTAATCTTTCCTGTTCAAAGGATTTTCCATATTGTTAATACATGTGTATATAATCTATCTGTGTATAAATATATACACTGACACTCATGAATTCTTATAAAAAATTTTCAATACCGCCTGGCATGCCATGTACATAGCAATGTGTAATACAATATGCACACAAGGTATAATAATATTTAGTGTTAATTAATTTGTTACTTCATTCAATGGTAGTTACTTTTTTTTATAATTATAATATGTACCCTTTTTTCATTTATTATTAACATTATTTTGTTGTATTATTAATTCAATTTTGAACAATTTCACGACAAACTTCGAATTCTCAATTAAAAACTGGGATGGACAGAAGTTGAAAAAAACGTAAAAACCACTGCATGTTCATGTTTCAAGGAATGAATTCAAATTGAATGTTTTCTTCAAATACCATAAAAATTGAACTAGTATCAAACTATCTGTATAGTCACAATAATAAATCACATTAATTAAAATGATAAAAGTTCTCGAGTCGCGTGATTATGGACTTCATTCATTCCTTGAATATGCTAAAAAAGTTTTGTAGAAAATTAACCTACACTAAATTATGTTTTAAATATTGACTTATTGTAATCAATGCACTACATACCACGTAAATAACGCCTAAAAATTAAAAAAAATTTCCTACAAGGGTTCTTGTGATGCTTGACTTTTTGCACATCCTCTCGTCATCTGGTACTTAAATGCACACCACAAGCCATGATAATAAACACTCTGATGAAATTGAAGCTGTGTAAAGCACAGTCATACACTCATTGCCACAGTCCAGCGTAATTCCCATAGAGATTGGTAGGTAATGGGCCTCCTGCACAAAATAACCGAGTCCCTGATGCATCGTAACAATGTGTATAGATAGCCGGCGTATATTTTGCGTTTTGGAATCCATCAATATAGTCTTCATCAGGAAACTGCCAAAATATGTGGACTTAGAATATGTTTTTACGAAATGTATGTTTTACCGAAAAATCTCACTTACCACATAACCTTTGGAAGCTTTCAACATAACAGTTCTGTTTGAATTTATGGACGACTCGAGATACTTTTGAGCCCTTATGTCGTAAAACATCAGCATCCCAAGACCAGTTCCTATGGTTAAAACTGAGCCTTGGAAACTTGCTGATCTTATGCAACATCCACTATACCTGTATTTTGAGAAGACAATATAATAGTATTGATAACTATGCAACGCTTTAAAAAGTTATAAAATTTATGAGTACCTAGATGGCACTTTTTTAATCGATTGCAGAGTTCTAGCATCCAAAAGCAATGTGTACGAGCGTCCACCTATAGCATAGAGTCCTTCATTGTGCACAGCTATGCACACGTTATCTTGGCACTGAGACAATTTTCGGGACATTTTTTGCTTAAATCTTTCGGCAGACCAAATGTGAATATAACTGTTTGTAGACATGACGGCAATTTCCTTGTAGGCTTTATTAAACAGCAGGGATCGTACTTTTTGTGCAGATTTACATTCTTTGGAGGTAACAGGTTGAATTAATCTGTATCAAAATAAAGTCATGTGATTTATCGACTGTAAACTTAGTTGGACTGAAAGTATAAAATGATTGATCACCTATGTGACGGTATATCAGCTTTTTCGGGAGCTTCTGACATTTCATTGTCTATGTGCCACAAACACATTTTCGTGTCTTTAGATCCTGAGACTAAAAATTCATCGTCTATCCAACACATGTCATAAACCCAGTCTCTGTGGCCCTGCTCGCCCACACAAACAGGATCTAACGTTGGTAATCGGTATATTGCGATTTCAGTGCTATTTCTGCCACCAGTTGCTAGAAGAGTTCTGTAAAGAAGGAGTACAAAAGTAGATGGTTTTTATTAAAAAATATTTAAAAAAACACGCAACTGTAAAATACCTAGAAGGGTTTATTTGAACGGAATGAATACCGCACTGCTGCTCTACTAATCCATTAGGTCCAGCAGTTGGATTCTGTCTTCCATGAAGTGATGGAATTTGATCTAACTTTTGTGTGGCGACGTCATACACCATAAGTTTATTACACTTTGTACCAAACACAACTTGCCGTTCACTAAGCCATTGCGAACAAAATACTTTGTTCATGTTATTCAAGCTAATTGAATACTCTTTGAACAAGTCATGGCTTAAAATATGACGCGAACCAAACTCCTGATTAATTTTTCGCACTTCCTTCGTACCAATTTCTCTTGAACGCACGTAATCTACAAAATTAAACGACGTCCTTAAAAACTGTTTTCCATCAGATGGATTCTCATCTTCATCATCACTAGACTCATAGCAAACAAAATCCTCTGGTTTTTCAGCTTTTCGATTTCTCTCTACTATTAAAGCTTGTCTAGAAATTGAAATAATAATTTTTCGTTATATACTCATTGATTTAAAAAAAAAAAAAAAAAATAACGAAATAATTCCATACCTCCTATTGTGTCTGTCTTGAAGGCGAGAATTATTCGCACATGATGGATATCTTCCATACACTGGAAGACGTTGTGTTTCAGACATTGTTGAAAAATGATCTCAGAAACGATGTTCAGTAAAATGCTTTTGTCAATGATTATATTTATTGCGCAATAAAACCTTCCTTTACTTATGACTCCTATCAGGGATCTAGTAGATGTTCCTGCATATTTGAATTCAACTTATCACGAAGAATATTGAGAAATACTTGCCAAAAATTCTTGCATAGCAAACAGATTCAATTTTTTGCAGAGAAGCAGTATTAACTCTTAAGTCGAGAGATACAATTAATCAACATTCTTCATTAAAATTTCCTCTTCATACAGTTGACCTTAAAAAAGAATTAGTTTTCAAGTGCACAAATGATTGTAAATTGGGATAAATTTCGTGTACTAAGAATTTAACAACAAGTGAAAAATCTGCTTTGAAATGAAGTGAGCGTTATCACTATAAAGAGAACAGACTCTCGTGAAACAATTAAAGTTTGAATCATTAATGTTTTACAATTAATAACGTTGAACTATAAATCCGTGATATTCTCCTGACTGACAGACCCAGGAGTGGTGTACACTATGCAAGTGTGAGTTTATGAAACGCACATCTTTGGAAAAAAAAAAAAAACTTATTGGCAAAGTGCATACAAAAAAGACGAAATCAATCGACCGACTCCTTGGTTTTAGAGTCCCACCATACATTAGGCCCAAAAAAATGCCAAAGGCACAAAGTGGCAAGCAGATTTTTCACCCACACACAGTAAAGGATTACTTATTCGGACAAAAGAAGGAAAAAAAGCCATAATAATTATAAACCTGAGGAATCGAAAAATATCCTGCACACCTATCCTTACCCTTAAAAGTCAATCAGGGAAAGTGATAGAGAGCACAGCGGAGGAGACGTGTATACTTCAAAATAAATATCCAGCTTCTTGATTCTCTTTCGGAGGAAAGGAGCAACGAGATGATAAAATCAACAGCAGCAAATTAAATCGAGCCTGCATGACACCCATCAGAGAGACACGGAGACCACTTTGGTCGCCATGTTGGCATTTTGCTGCTTTCTGCTTCTGCATGCTTTTGCTTTACTTTGCTGCATGTGTAGTGTATGATATGATAATAATGTATTATCTGTTTGCATTTTTTGTACAACGTACTTACATCTATATATACATGATTAATGTCGGCAATAGAGACAATATAGAATATAAAATATTAAATATAATCTTTATGATCGACAAAGGTCTCACAACCAAAGGTGCCATCTTTTCCAACAGTAGGTAAGAAAAAAATTGCGCCAAAATTTAAAGGCATAGTCAAAAAGATGAAACTTTTTCCTGATTCTTCACAAAAGTAAGAGAAATACATGTCCTCGAAGAAATAAAAAAAAAAGAAAACGAATTTTTGGTATCAGTTTGAGACAATTGACAAAAACTTATCAAAGTCATGATGTAAATGTATGGTATGATTGTATCACACTTTTGACACTAATAGCAGCAGGCGTAGCTGTCGTACTTTGTATGTAAAAAGGTATTTACTTTCTTAGAAAAATTAAGAAAAGCCATGTGTTTTGGACGAGACACAACTAAATTAAAAATTAAAAGATTTAAATCATCATTTATTAGAGATAAACACGAAGAACGTAACATCTATTAAAAGACGATGGAAATAAAAAGATAGCAACTTTTATACAAAACCGGTATATGTGCAATTTCGAAATAAATCCTGACAATAACATTGTCACTGACCGAAAAAAAATATCTTGTGGACTATATTCTTACCCATACGTTGTACTACTTTACATGAAAACACAGTTTGGTAATCATTTTAGTAAGTAATCTTCAAGGTAATCTTCTTGGGTGATTTTTTCATTACCTTAAAAAAATGTTCATTTTTTGTTAGAAGAAATAATTTTTTCATTTAAGTATCATGTATGACTGATGACAAATTTAAAGAAAAAGTTATAAAAATTTTTGCAAGTGCATAGAGCACAAAATATCTCTAAACGGAGCATCATCAAAATTAAACTTTTCACACGTTTCAAAGTCAAAGAAAAATAAAACAGTCTATGAGTTCGTATAAGTTGTTAATGTTACATATAATAATTTCAGTAAAAATGAAAAAAAAATCATATTCCTACTTGGTAATAAGAGACTATGAGCTGAGAAGTTGAGCTTCTCATTACTGTAAACAAGGATTTTAACAAAAGTTCCAAATTTAATTATTTCATATCATAAAGCAATAGAAAAATCTAATTTCGGTAATATTGACTTATAGAATACAATCGACTGCTTATTCAATAATGATAAACTTTGAATGAAAGATATATAGATGAAAAATTTGACAGTAGTAATTAATATAATGTACCCTAATCACTTGACAATAACTGTGAAGTCTTAAGACCAATATTATAGGTGAAACTAAGATAATTTGATTCATATGTAGAAAAAGTTTGGAATAAAATACTTGTGATGAAAAAAAATGGCAAAATATGTGCTTCTAAATATACGCGCCTGCATGAATATTAAAATTATATTCATATGTACGTGCGACGATGATTGTCAGACTGGATAATGAGGTATACCGCAATTAATTATGTCTCGAATTTCGGCGCGAAAGAATGTAAGTATGTCAAGGTGAAGGACTTTCACAAGCAAAACGCGAACTACCTAGACGACATCACAAATCTGTTCAGCCTTAATGAAAATCGCTGCAACGATTAAGATTTTTTTTATAAATGTTCTGCAGAGTGTAGTCACGAAAAAACTAAGTATCCAATGAACATAGTATGTACCCAAGTCGTTTGACGAAATGATTGTAATTACAGATATTTACCGTCAATACAGATTATTTAGATTCGATCACTATTCATTTTTTACAAAACTGCAAGACGCGTTCAACACTTGATCACATTTTCCCCGAATTAAATATTGCTCATGAAAAAAGGTTTAGTAATAATTCAAATCAACTGTATGAACGCAAAAAAGGAAAAGATTATTACCATTTATATATATATATATATATGTATACATATATCTCAGATTCTACAGAGAAAAAGTGATGGGTCACGTGATGAAGCCTCTTTATTCGTTTTGTGATTGGCTGAGACTGGTGAAGCGCGGGTAAATTTGAAATTGAGATATTATGAAAAATTGAATAAAAAGTAATATCAATGAAAACAAAATTAAAACTTCATGGTCTGATTGGCTAATCATTTGATTTTTCTTAAAAAAATCGTGGAAATTGATATGATTTAATTGCGGGGGTTGGCGCGCGGAGCGCGCAGGGGGCAGAGCCCCCTAGTATTATAAAAGATCCAAAAAGCTACTCAAAATAGCGTTGTACTTATTTATTCAGAAAATATTTATAGTGTTTCAAAAAAAAAATATTGTACAAAATAAACCTATGCCGCACACTGTGTGTGGCATAAATCCATGCCGTACACCTTTCCCGCACACTAGGCGGGAAAACCGATTTTCCACACTACAAACAGTGCGGAAAACGACTATTTTCCGCACAGTATTGCAAAAAAAAATGTCAACTCACTGTCCCCCGGGTTACTGGAAAAAGCTTGGGATTGAGGTTATGTTGTTATTTTTATAATAATTTATGTAATTAAAACATTATTAACTTGCTGACCCCCGGGTTATTGGGTTTAAAAGCTTGGGATTTCGATTACTGGGTTTTCGCGGTCCTGCTCATGTAACCAATTCAAATTCCGCGGGCTTGAATTCTATCACTGAGATTGTTACTAATATGAGCTACGATAGTTTTTATAATGAATATATAAGAGGAAATCCAATCCAAAGTTGCACTTACGCGTCAAAAAAAAAAATTAAATTTTTTTTCAAGGCACACCTTAGAAATAAATTTTTTCTTATTGTATATA